>DWJK01003242.1:0-13386 GCA_018248815.1 Croniades pieria auraria
TCGTACAGGTCCGAAACTAGTCGGGCCATCCCGAAAAACGTACGTGAGTTAAGCCGGTACATTTTTAATCACGTGTAATGTACTCATGACATATTTAATAGAAAAAAAGGTATTATAGATTAGGATTCTAAATCAAATTCTGTATTAGCAAACGTGTGTTGTAAAACAATCAAGTTCGCAATATTAAGTTATGTTCATATTCATAAGGCATCAGACAATACGAGTATGTATGAAACGTAACACTGTAAAAATTTCTCTGAGAGTCAGTGCCTCTGTCCCAAAGTTACACTGTGATATTACTAGAACCAATTTCATGGATCGTCAGACGAAAACAGAAGTAAGTAACTAATCACTTACCTATCTGTTCACGGGATCCCTTTTTCAATTCAGCGGTTCAGTAAAATTAGTGATACTTGGTTGAACAAGCTAAATACATTGTTGTTGGAAAAATATTACTTTAATATACGAGTTTGATGATTTCTTATTGGTAAAACATTTCATGTTTACTTAGAATTACTAGGCTTGCCATATTAATGTTAACTAAGCTAAGGATTTTCTTACATATCAGCTACTTACATGTAGCATTTTATTTGACCACAATAACTAGGTTTTTTCAAAGAAGCGGTCTAAACTATGACGCGTTCGAAGATTTTTTGGAGATCTGAAGCGATCTGTAAAGTTACGCAAAGCCGGAGTGATCTATTCTCGGATGGTTGTCGAAAAGTGGCAAATTTCCTGGGTAATTTCAGATTTGGGCAGCACGTTAAGCAATTCTGGTTGTTGTCGACAGTTGTTAACTGTTATACCTCCTTGGAGGCCTTTAAGAGCGATTGGAAAATATTCGATAGACTGGCTATCTACTCGTACTAATACGTATCTCTGTCAAATATTACTAGAGTAGCGTGGAATGCTGTAAGGGCTTACACAGTTGAACCTAGCATCCATATCAAGCAGTGATACGTTTTTGTTAGTTATAATTTGTTGCAAAATAATGGTTTAGAAAAAAAAGTTCACGATATCCACTATTTAGAAAAATATGGCGCGACTTGACAATTACCTAAAAAACTCGATTACGACACATATGTTGATTATTTGAGTTTAAATATTTACTGTTATCTATGAAATTGGATTTTTTCACCTGTACTGTTTTGCACTACGTCAAACTCGCTCTTTTAGGCATGCACTAGGAACAAAATGTCAACGCCGGATATCCGGGTTCATATTTTCACTTTTCCCGCCAACGCAGGCTGGCGTTATCGTGTTGTATTCGATTCACGCCACCTCTTGGATGCAGATATTTTTTACAAATATAGGGCGTGGCAAAAGAAATGACCTGACGTCATTGACAGTTACTTTGTCATGAAAAAAAAAATGCATTATGCTAATGGTTCATTTGAAAGTATTAAGCCCATGACATTCAATTAGAAAAGTGATACTGGTCAAATTAATTCTTGCATATTTGTACTCGTGAGTTGGCGTTTTGAATTATTCGCAAACCAAATATAATAATTTACACTGATATTTTAGCTGTTATATTACATAAATAAAAATGTGATATATGTATATAAATATCCAAAATAATAATGCATGGCTGATAACGTGGAGTAATTTTATTGTAACTTAAAATTTCTTTTGAAATTCCGTAGAATGAAGCAGTCGCCTACATTCCTATAATTGATTACACGTGACATGACGCCTGTAATCCCCGAAGGCGTAGGCAGAGGAGTGTAATACACTCCTACGTTTCACCAGTTACGTTTAAGTCCCATGGAATTGGTGGTGAGCCTATTGTCATACACCGGGGGCAATATCCAGGCTCCGAGTTACTACTAGAAATTCTAAATTAGAAAAATCCAATAGTACCCTACCCGCGATTTGAACCGAGGACGTCCCGATCGGCAGTCGCGCTTGCAACCACTCGACCAACGAGGCAATAAAACTAAAAGATTACTGACAAGTAATTTAGTATATTAAAGACAACTTTAGTAAGTTCAATAGAAAAAAAAAATACGATATTTTTTTTTGTATCAAATTTCCTTGTCCAGGCGAGCGTTCAACACAAATATATTTTATAAGGCATGGACATTTACAAAGACAATTTCTGAAAATTTTAATTAAATTAAACCAAGTAACTTTAACTTGAAAGATGCCGTTTCAGAAAGGAAATAACGAATGAGCTGTAGGTATCGTGTCTATATAAATAATGTTTTAAAATAAGGTCCAGATAGAAATTGTTGAGTGTTTGACGTTGCAAGTGCAGCGAGACTAGAGAATGGAGCTAAAGCTATTTTCGTACTGCCGACAAGTAACCATAAACTGAGCGAGATTAATTAAATTTCAACATATATTTTAAGCAGTGATAGCCTACTCGTTAAGAATTCAGCCTCTCACTCCGGGGGTGCTGGGTTCAAATTCATGGCGCGCACCTCTTTACAAAAAAGTGCAATTTAAATTTTAATATCATTTGCTAACTGTGAAGGAAACCATCGTATGGAAACCTGCATGCCTTAGAATTTATAAAAAAAAAATCTAAGATGTGTGAAGTCTGCCAACCCGCACTTGGCCAGGGTGGCGGACAACGTCCTTAACCCTCTCAATATGAAAGGAGACCCATATTCTAACAGTGGAATGTTAATGAGTCGATTTTTTTATTATTATTGTTTATTATATATTTTAAGATCACAGTCAGTAATATACAATGTTAAAATATTGAGAACTTGTCTAATGGATAATTAAATAAGAATTTCCGTAACAAAACATATTAAAACGACAAATAAAACAATAAGACGTTGATAAACAGTGAAATCAATCTTTAAACATAATTGTAAAATAAAAATAAAAAATCTGGATTAATTTTTGTGTTAGTATTACATGACTCCATTCAGAAAAATCATCTGTCCATTTTGAGTATTAAATAAGCTCAGAGAGCTCATCCTTCGTATATCGCTTCTCGCTAACACTGTAAAAGTAAAACAGGTTACGAGCGTTACATTTTTAATATTTGTAAAAAGAACTTTAGTTTTTATCGCAACCGATGCTCTATTCAGCCGGTGCGCTTTTTCAACGTCGGGTTTGCATTCAGCGCTTGCAATTCGAAAATAACATTGAGCATAGTCCCTACTTTGACCCTACGATACGACTACGACATTCACATAATGACCAGTATTACTTGACCCGCTTCACTTGGTAATAATTAAATGGAATGTGAAAAATGTTGGTATTTAGTCAACGGTCTAAGTTGCGTTTGTAGTTTTCAATACTATATATTTAGATAGAGGTTAAGATAAAATTGACTCCACATCATATCTTCAGTAGACCAATGTGTTGCCATATTTGTATTACTTCAAATATTGGCTTAAAGTTCTTTCTTAAGTACGGGCTTGCTTATTACAGTTTTCCTATAACTATCCATAAAATAAATTAAAACTTGGATATATGTCTCATCCATGAAAAGGAAATGAGTCTGAAATGCGCTTAGGATTTATCCAATTACGTCGTTATATAACCAGATTAGGCAAAGATTATTTTTGTGATTAAATTTTGCTCGTAGTTATCTTTTCTTTGTCCCAACCAATACTTTTGCTTGGAACTCCGATTATATATATAAATGTATAATATTACTGTGAAATGTATTATTCCATTAATTTTGTTTATTCTTAAGATGGCCGTCTATTGTTCAAATGAAAATTGTCATAATTTGATAGAATACTTTGGTGAGCAACGAATAATAAATTCTAATAATAGTCCTAATCAAGTGTACCATCATCATCATCAGCCTACTTCCGTCCACTGCTGGTCATAGGCCTCTGCAATGGCACGCCACCGAGCTCGATCTTCAGCTCTTCGCATCCAACCACTGCCAGCCACTTAAGCTTTAAAATCTTTTGAAGCGTGAGAAGAAAAGAATTACCTTTAATAACGGCTATGACTTTCATGCATACAATGTTGACATATTAAAAATATATCCATAAGTTGCCAACATTTTTCCTAAATATTTAATAATTAAAAAAATAGTGTGATAATAATATAATCAACAAGTGAAGCCGTCGGGTGAAAGTGTCCTAAAGAGTTATTCAATTTTTTATGTATTTCACGGAGCGTCCATTTTTCAGCCGCACTTGAATATTTTCGGTAGCCGACTTCTGTTCAGGGTGACATTTTATCGTGCTGCTCCATATTCATTTTTGTGACACAGGAGCAATGGGAGCACAGGAAACATAGATTATAAACATTGTGTCTCGTAATTGTCAGTATCCGGTCGAATTGTACCCGACATATTACCTGATGTCAACTGTCGCGATGAACATGAACGAGGTTGATTAGAATAACCGTTCGGATCACATTGCCAGTCTAAACGAACGTTGTCGAATGAAGAACTTTAAATAATGTTCCAACATATCGACCGGAATTGTTTACCTTATCGCTCGATACATATTAACTGCCCGAACAATTTATCATCATCATCATCATTGTAAGCCTATTTCCGTCTAATTCTGAACATAGGCTTATCCAATAGCACGCGACTGAGCTCGATCTTCAGCTCGTCGCATCCAACTGCTGCCAGGCATTTTGCAATTTATAACGACCATAATATTTTACTTGACTTACTTGATATGTAATTTATAAGTTTGTCGCTACTATTTTGACTAAGTTGGAACGCGTTATGTTCCAAGATGTAAGGAGAAGACCAAGAGTACTACAAAGTCGAGCTCAAGTTTGTTGGGCTTGAAATTACGTGGCTTGCGTTTGAACACAACTCTTGGTTCCAACTGCAGCAAAGAACCGAATGCCTGGCCAGTGACATTGTTCTTTCTGCTCGTCGCGTAACAAAACATTTTATTTTTAAGGTAACGAAGCATTATTTACAAAGTGGTGAGAATAAAAGAATGAAATGCTTCAGCATTACACTTTTTGATGCAACGATATTTTTATCATATTTCATTCACAAGATAGCTCGAGCACCCATTTAGAAAGCAGATACTATGAAAATCTAAAATTTTGATACTCTCATGTAGACAATACAAACTAAACTATTTAGTGTTATTTAGATAACTACAATACACAAACATTTAATGTTAATAATTGTTGTGTAGTTGCACCCCGGCGTAAATCAACAGGCACGAGGCGCAATAGCGTGAGAGCTTGTAGACATGTCAACGACATATCGTGTAAATTTCGTGAATACGTAGGTACATAATCACTATTTTACACGAAATGTCAT
Organism: Croniades pieria auraria; assembly: GCA_018248815.1. NCBI lineage: Eukaryota > Metazoa > Arthropoda > Insecta > Lepidoptera > Hesperiidae > Croniades > Croniades pieria. Next base: position 5,222 of record DWJK01003242.1, read on the forward strand.
TGGCGCTTAAGTAACCGTAGCACAATTATAGCATAAAGATACATTTCAGCTGTGGCTTTGGTCCATCTGATGTTAGGTAGTTCTTCGGGTGTAGATGACCAGAGGCTTAGTGGAATCTCATTGTCACTAACAAATTGTGTTACGTCATTTGGGCGTCAATCATTAGTGAAATTTGCATCCTTTGCAACCTTATACTGTGCCATTACTAGACATATGTACATATGAATCTTATTTGCACCCAGAACGACCTGGTACAATGGGTCCGACAGGAGTATTCAAACAAGCCTAGAAGCCTCATCATCGTTAATGAAACTTTTGGCTACGGCTGGCGCGTCGAAACCTGCCCCGGTTATTATGTTTACGAAGCGATTGACACTGTTATTAGCTGCCATTGTTAACGGTCTCGCCGAGAGCTTAAAAGTTCCACCCTGTATTAGTAACGTCGTGTTATAAAATTGCCACGGTGTTGCAAATTATGCGTCTGTTGATTAATTACAGCAATCATTAATTATTTTATTCATATTAACAATCATTAATCGAAAAAATCTTTAATTTATTACAGATTTATTAACTAATTATACCAATAATTGAATGATTATCAAAGTTCTTGTCTAATTAAAACAACTAGTTATTAATTGTTCTTCAAACGTATACTTTTATGTATACTTTTAGTTGCAAGTATTGAAAAATACTGAGTAAAGTAAATCATTTCGTCCAGGTCATTGCATTCTTTGTTAGTGAAGTGTTCTGAAATGCTTAACCACAGGCGGCCATTGTTCTCGAGAAGCGGCTTTTAATGAGAAACGCAGACCGCTTTAAGATTATTAAAGTCGACTTAAAAGATTTTTAGAGCTTGTTCGTGCTGAGGAGAATAAATAAGAAGGGCTTAGTGGTCTAGCAAGACGCAATTTTAGGTACGTACGGATATTACCAAGCCCTATAGTTATTAGACCGTCCAAGGAAACGTTTTATGGTCGGTTCGGAGTATTATCGTTATTTTACACCCCCATTACTCTAAAGATAAAATGTTTGGAGATTTTTCAACACCACCACCGCGGTTGTAACTTTTTAAAAATCGTATGGATTATAATAACTATGTACCATCCATAAAAACTATAACAATTTCATATTTATAACTTTTGATGTAAATTTAAAATTTTAAGTCACGTCAACATTTAATAAAACAGCTTTATTTTCCTAGAAGGAAATAGTAGTCGAGGGATCTAAATGAAAAATTGGTTCTTCAGTCATCAATTTTTAAATAGGATTAAAGTAACAAGTCTCATCAGAACGATATCTATCTATGACGTGTATTGTCTATAACAAAAACAATACACAAAGTAGAAAATCGCTACAAAATATACATATACGTCAATGCACAGAGTAAATGAATAACAGAGACTGCATGATGTAAAAGCGCGATGCCATTAATATGAAGATTTTAACATCATTTTGCAATGTGAAAATTGAAAACATATTACACATTCAGTTTAACGCTCTACCTGTTACAAGTATGTCAACATCACGCCGTGTTTCATTTTCGTTAACATAATTGAAGTCATATTTTTTTATTGCATCGTAAAAACGTTAACAAAGAAACGCCGACAATACGTCCCCGGGGATATTTTTGTTTATTTTATGGCCAATTAAAGAGCTGTAATTCTTTTTAAGACTTGAAATAGCCGGAAATATAATTTATTGTGCGTTTTCCGTCTGTGACTCCCCTTATTATTGTATTTTGAAATATCTGAATGCATTGTATTTTATATACACTGATTATAAATATACGAGTAATTGTATTCTTTAAGTAAAATAATAGGTAAATACTTTTGATACATCAGCCTTTATAAGTCTAATACTGGATATATGTATGTATATGTATCTTCTTTAATCGTCTCTACTCCACCCTGTTCGGGGTCTTTAAATCCAGCTATATCCAAATGTTTTCGTAAGGTACCATATACAGATAAAACAATAGCTCGGTTTTGTTACCGCGATGGAATAGATAAAGGACTTTTTTATGTTATTTTATATGTCTTATGGAATATGATGTGAGATCATACTGCACACCGATTTTTAGTTATCTGCTTGATTGTTCGAGTGGGTGTAAGCGCGACTAACGATCAAAAGGCCCTGGGGTTGATCCCGGGGTCGGGTTCTGTTCAATTTTTACACTTGTAATTTCTAGTAATATCTTGTTGATTTGTACCTGTCTGATAGTACCTGGACAGGGCAATGGATTCACCCTCTATTAGCGGAATGTCACATCTTAAGCAAATCGTGGGAGCGTACTACACTCCTCTGCCTATTGTTTGGGGAATACAGGCGTCATGTAAATTTTTTTATGAATTTAAATATAGTTATGAATATCAAACGTTCAATTGAATGATGATGTGATGGGCCGTGCTAGAGCGCACACTAACGCAGGGTGAGTAGTCATTTGACGTGACACGAACGAGCGCTGTCTGTGCAAGTGGAATGTATTCAACTGCATTCGCATAACGGAAATCCACTATTACGAAGCTAATAACGCGTTAATTTTCCAACTGTATGGAAACTGCAATTCATGACATTTATGTACGTGAAGTAAACAATACATATTCGGTTTTATTAATCTAAAGCATGGCTTTGTAAGTAATATTCGAATGTATTGGTAGTCGACGAATACTATTAAAAGGTTATGTGGCAACCCTTTTTATGTCTCACTGTTAGCCATCAGGCTATTTTATGATCGTACGTATGACATGTAATTTTTATTCAACCATTACGATTATGAACGGAAGTATAGACTTTAATTAGATGACGTGAAACTCAAAAGGTGATTATTATTGAAATTCTAATTTAAAAAAAAGTTACGTCACGCCTGTAATCCTTGAAGAGGTAGGCAGAGGACTGTAGAACACTCCCACGTTTAACCAGTTACGTTTAAATCCCATGGAATAGGTGGTGAGGTGAACCTATTGCCATACATCGGGCACTGATCCAACCTCCGAGTCGCTACTAGAAATTCTAAATTAGAAATTTTCCATAGCACCCGACCCGGGATTTGAACCCAGGACCTCCCGTTCGGCAGTCGCGGTTGCGACCACTCGACCAACGAGACAGGCAACTTTGTACAATTTTCGTATATTATAGCGTCGAAAAATAGACGGTGCGATATTTGAAGCTAGGGGTTAATTAAAACCATATTATTCTTTAACTGTAATTCTAAACATGAACATCGAATCCACAAACACGATACGTAGTATGCGGGAATGTGTACACTTCTTCACATTTCTTCACACTTCACACATGTGTACACTTTCACATGTGTTCACACTTCACTTACGTAGGTGACACTGACAAAAGATTCCTTGTTATATTTGTAAAATACCTAAGTTATTTAAGATAAAGAAGGAAATTCCGCAATAGTAACAGGCTGACGACAATAATGGAATAGCGAACAGGCAATTTTTAATCTTTTTCCTATCATATTTCTATAATATTAATTTTAATTTAAATCTTCTCTGTGCACTGTTAAGGTGTTCTGTTCTATGTATTTGACAATAAATAATAATTTTGAAGGTTTGCAAAATGTTATTGGAATTAAAACATCAATTAAAATTTAGGCATATCTATTTACTTATTTACCTTTTTTCTTATATCATCTAGACTAACTGTAATGAAAAAATTAAAAAGTGTTTAAGGGCGGTAGCGTTAATTCAAAATGAATAAAAAATAGAAACCACCTTTTGAGACCCCACGTCCTTTTAGAATTGGAGGATATATGTAGTTTCGAAAAATCGATGAATGCATCTTACGAGTGTCTTGAAAAGAATGTCAAAATTCAAGTAATGAGACGAATTATTTCCATACTAATTTTGTTAACCGTTTTCTCTATTATTGGCTTCGAATTTCAAAAAAAGCCACACACGTTTTCAATTCCAGCAGTAATGGCAAGTTTCTAGTTTAAAAGCAGTTTGATTTGACTTTGTTACATTACCCTCAAAAACTGCAATTTTTTCCATCCTCCATTATTAAAAAAATAACATCACGCCTGCATTTTCCTAGGTAGGCAGTGGAATGAAGTACATTCTCACGATTCACCTGTGATGTTACATTTACGTCCCGAAATAGAATAACAGATGAGCCCATAACCGTACACGAGCCTCAAATCTAGACTTGAGTCACTACTAGGAATTTTAATTTGGAAAAACCCAACAGTATTATGATAATAATTAATTTATAGATAGCCCTAATTATCATGGTATTTCACTGTTAGAACTCCATTAGGATTTTGAGGGAAATTGAGATAATTGGAGTCCTTATAGCACAATTGGGGTATTATTGGCCAAGAATTCAACGAAATCGTCGAATTCCTTTTGAAAAGTTTCCGTTGTGTTCTCGCATTGTTCGATTTTTTACCGGCATGAATATTATTGTTATTACTACATTATTTTATATTACGTAACGTCAGTCTTATATTTCTCTGAAGGGGTAGGCAAACGACTGTAATACCATGTTCGTCCCATTATGGAATAGAGGTGAGTCTATCGCCATAAACCGAGAACGAGTCCAGGCTTTCTGTTGCTAACAGGAATTTAGAATTGTAAAAATCCAATGATAGTATGCCTGTACCAGGGAACGAACCCAGGAACTATTGCTCAGCAGTTACGCTTGCAACCATTCAACCAACGAGTTAGTCATTTTACGGTAAGTATTGTCAACATGAGATCCATTTCTGATTTTTAAGATAAGACGTCATCGACCGTGCTGGGAGATTTGAACAGCAATAAAGTCTTCGTACGACCTTCAATAACGAGAAAGTTAAACGTGACACAAATAGTAATATAAATACATTAGACAAAAAATATGGCCGTAATGTATGTATGTATGTGACAAACTCATTTGAGTATTACTCGTTTTATTACACTAAGATATTAAATCATTATTATTTTTATTAATTTATAATAAAAATATATTTTTGCAACTCAAATTTTAAATTCATTTCTAAAATTACACAAAATTACATTAAGATGAACAAGTAGGTAAAATCAATCCATCCTTTTATCCGCCCCTTTTATCATTCCACAGCTGGAGACGAGTCTCCTTACAACATTAAGCAAACCTTTATGAATATTAATTTAAGAATAATATTGTAAAAAACTAACATTTTAATAGGTCACGCCTTAACTTACTCATTAAATAATATTATGGTTTATGGAATTTCTTTAGTGTAGTTTAACTCATGGTATATAATGGCGATGGCGCTCATTGGGGGACGCCTATGTCCAGCAGTGGACTGAGATAGGCTGATGATGATGATGATGATATAATGAGAAATGTTTGGATGGCTTTAATGGCTTACACCCTCATAAGAAAATACCTCTCCACTAAAACAAACGAGGTTACGCATAGTGACAACACGAACGGGACATAGTTACAATATGAAGAGCATTGTTCACCATTCACATTAAAGTAAGTATCGAATCAGGGGCATTATTACTTCTTTGAGCGAGTCACGCCCATACTCCATTAAAATCACACGACCTACAAGTGCGGGGCGAAGCAAACAATAAAAAATTTCGCGCCGAGCACACAAGTTGAAAAAATACCTTCCAAATAGAATGCGCGCCAGCCGCCTCGGTTCCGTTACGCTATAAAAACCTACCCGAGCAAACTCCGTAATTCCGCTTCGTCCCAACCGATATAAAATATGAAACAGTGAGCGAAATTCGCCCTAGCTCCCCCGAGCGATCGTCGTCTGTTCTCGGCAACTATCGGCTGACTTCGTAGCGCCGTAGCGGCAGTTCCGTAGCCGTCGCCGTGCGCCCGCTACGTCGCGTTCGTACAATATTTACAAATCCGGCCAAAATAAATCGGTGATTGTGTTTTTAATTGTGTTTTTTTTTTTAAGTGTGGACGAAAAAGTTTTAGTGAGGTAATCGCATGATGTACTGTGGTACGGATCGCTGCCCTCAGATGTTACCGGATTGGCCCGTTTGATGGTGTGGAAAAATGGTAATTCGTGTTTACTTTTCGCTGCGGCGTGATTAGTTGAATAGGCATTCAAATAATTTTTAACAGTCTTCGGAAGAATGCGATCGCGTGATTCGACAGGGGAAAAGTATCCAACGACCTTCGGATTGTGAGGGCATTTAAAGAATACGATACGGATTTAAGGAAAGAAATATCGTGCAAATATTCATGTTGGGTGATATTTGGGAGAGCATAATAATCTAAATTTACGGCTTGAATACATTTAGGAGATTCGTTCTACATGGGCTTGGAATAGCCACTTAGATTTCTTTATGACATAGGGTTTTTCTATTGTTTCGTATATACGTTAATAGAATGTCAAAAGTTTTTGGACACTTGAAAGTAGATAATAACAGAAAGTTTACATTTTTTTTAAATGTCTATGGATCTCTTAAATTTTATACAGCTCACATTATATATTTTAATATATAAACAAATTTCATGAAATTTCATTTCATTAAATTCATTTTCTTTAATATATAAATGCATTTTCATTACATTATAAATAAATATTTTTATCACTATCTAACTTATTAATATATTTAACTACGACGTTTATCACATGATTAGAGAACAGGAAAACATGGCTGATATTTAAATTATTCGTATTTCAACTTTTTACGAACTTATGGAATATAAATAAGATAATCTATCGCAAATTGTCCAAAGATAAGATAGAGTGAGCGTTTTCTTAATACTACGAAAAACGAAACCAAGGAAAATATATATTTTATTTTGCTTGTACAAACACCGTCTTTTAGGTCGCTTTAACTTTTTCATTTATTATTACACTTACTTCAGTAGCGTGGGAACTTTATACAACAGTAACTGTGCGTCGTCCAATCTTTGTAAGTTCCCTTAAACTTCGCCTCATTATTCTTTCAACTATACAGACTATTCTTTATCTTTGTTGTCTCGAAAGAATGGTATCGTATTCATTAGAAATTAAATGGCATAGAGATCGATTTTCGGTACGTTTATGTAAATTTTCTATAGTTGCTGAAACATTTTCAGCCTACCATATATTAAATGGTCTTAGCAACGCATGTAGAATTTTTTCCACATTTAATTAAAGCCACTCGTAACTATAGTTTTATAATACATCGGTTACTTTAGCGCCGATTACTAAATTAGCTATGTATTACTAAGTTTAGTATGTATTATCGGTGATTAGGGTTGTCGGCTAAGAACCTTTTACGTTGAAGAACGTTGAACCTGTGACTTTTTATCAACTGGATTGTTACATAGAAATATCACGATTAAATGAATTATACTTTTGTCCTATTACTTGTGTATCTGTTATACATATTTTATAGCATTAACACGTTATTGCAATGTACAAGGGTGGTAAGGGTTTCATATAAATAGTGCAGCAATTTCGAAGTGAAAATTTATCGGTGGAATTTTCGTTGCATTTACTATTTTTGCAAACTTTGAGCAGTAAGTAATTTACTTCTTACTTAAATTCAATATTTTCCTTTTACCCCAATGTATAGAAATATAATCTATGTTTTCGTATTTCATACAATCTATAATTAGCGGACATAAAATAACACTTTTCGTAGTATGACATCATAACGAAGGTATTTAATTAACTGTATTATTTCAGCGACACACTGGCAATACAAACTTTAAATTATGTTATAACGTAAAAATGTTATTTTGTCGCGGTCATTATATGGTTTGTTCCTTCAATTAATAACACCCGCGGGTGCTGTTTAAAGGTATTTATTTTAATTTTCAAGTTATAATAGATAATAGGCATAAATGGAAAACATTTAAGTTACATAACACAAAGTGGAGGGTTGAATTTTCCTATGGTGGACCTATGTCCAGCAGGAGACTGAGCCAAGGTAATGACAATGCCTGGCTTCTTTGAGCACTAAAGGGTAATAGCAGGAGAGTGGAATATAAGTGGTCCTGCGAAAGCGACATAAACGTGTTCAAACGTGTTCAACAACTTCTGAGCATAGTTAACTTAAAATCCGACAATTTTCCCAAGACAGTATTTTTTAGAAAAACTAAAACTGCAAGTAGTGATAGCCTAGTGGTTTGAAATTTGACCTTTCTCTCCGGGAGACCGGGTTCAAATCCTAGGGCGCACCTCTTAAAAATGTGCGTTTTAAATTTAAATATCACTTGCTAAC
>DWJK01003243.1:0-13385 GCA_018248815.1 Croniades pieria auraria
ACGATGTTTTCCTTCACCGTTAGCAAGTGATATTTAAATTTAAAACGCACTTTTGTAAAAAGGTGCGCGCCATGGATATGAACCCAGCACCCCCCGGAGTGAGAGGCTGAATTCTTAACATCTAGGCTATCACTGCTTCAAAGTACCGAACTTATTAAAGATTAAAAACATCTACGTGTTACAGTGACCATATAATAGTTTGAGTCAGGATAATCCGTTTTATTACTGATTCATGTTTGAAGAAACATCCATGATTTTGTCTGTTTGTACAGTTTAGGGACTTCGAGCGTCTGCTTAGCCGAAAGTTATGGGATTTTTTTCAAACCATAACAAAATTTTGTATGATAAATACTAGTATATGTTCTATTTGGATATAACAACAAAATTATGCATAAGTATTTAGAAACAGTGAGTTATCTTGTAATATTTGTTTAACGTAACCTCACACCTGTAATCCCCGAAGAGGTAGGCAGAAGAGTGTAGTACACTCCCACATTTCACCAGTTAAGTTCCATTTCCCATGGAATAGGTGGTGAGCTTATTAATATTTGTTTATTTATTAGTGTATTCAAAAAAAAAAATTACTTGTGCGCCTAAAATTTTGCTTCTTCTGTAGTTGTACCAGCCATGCCTTGTCATCATTTTAACTTGTCTGTCACCAGTCGGCGTGGAGAATGCTCCCGTACGAACGTCGCTAAATTTCACTTTCCACTCTCCCTTAAAAAATATAGTAAGCCAAGTAAGCATTTTACTGTTAAATGTTTCGTGAATTTTTATGTACATGATTATAAAGCTCCCGGCTTATAGGTATAGTATTTTAAAATAACCCTACTAGTTATATAAACCGACATACATATAACTAAGTTATTAGATAAAAAATAGTCGAATATAACTTTGATACTGTCACAAGTTCTTAAGTCACAAAATAGAGGACTCTTTATAATATTATTGAATTGGAAGAATACGAAGTGATAATGTTAACATCTGTACAGATAATTAAAATAAATATAACATATGTAGTTCAACCGATTAAATTTTTTCTCTTGTAGACTGCTGGTATAAATCGAGGCGTAAAGCGCACGATGTGGCGAGTATAAATGTAACCGTAAACGTAAGATCACGTCTGTAATAACCGAAGGGGTAGGCAGAGGAGTGTAGTACACTTCCACGTTTCACCAGTTACGTTTAAGTCCCATAAAATAGGTGGTGAGCCTATTACCATACACCGGGCACTGTTCCAGACTCCGAATCGCTACTAGAAATTCTAAATTAGAAAATTCCCGTAGTACCCGACCCGGGATTTGAAACTAGAACCTCTTGTTCGGCAGTCGCGCTTGCAACCACTCGACCAACGAGGCAATCAGGCAGGAGAGTAATGAGAGAGGCAGGAGAGTAAGAGAATGTCCACAGCTGGACATGAGTTTCCACTAACGAGCGCCACGGCGCCCTGTCTTCGGCTTCTCTTGAGGAACGTATATCAAATGGTTATCGAAGCAATAGTGAAAAAAAATAATAGCAGTAAGACGAAATAATATTCGAATAATATAAAATCCTGAAAACTATAAAAAAAAATTAGAACGGTACAGTCGAAAGCCTCAATTATTATTCCAATAAAAAGGCTTAAACGTGTTTTAATCTAAGCTTTTTGTTACTATCCTTTGAATTTTCTTTATCCACATTGACATTGCAAGTTCATTACTAATTTATTATCTGTTCCAATATCACGTTAAACGGCTTGTTTGTTTTTGTATCAATTTAGTATAAAGATAGCTTTAAAATTTGGAAACGAAGACTAGAAAAAGTTGCTGTCGCCAAAATACTCATTTTTAATCAATGTATAACAGACTGAAATAAAGATTGACAGATAGTTTAGGTATGTGCACGATTGACCTGCTGGTGACAATCAATAAGATTAATGCTTTAAATTACTTACTGAAAAGTATATAGCATTGACCACAAGCACTGATGTATCGGGTGTTATGTCCGATGCAGAAATCAGGTCTCTAATCTTCCCTTCGGTTTTCTGTGAGATCTAGAATATAAATAAGACTCAAATCTACAAAATCCAGTGATATTTTAAATTAACATTAATTGTTTGCTGTTTGTTTAGTACGAAAAGGTGTACGAGATGATCCTTCTCAATAGCAGTGAAACTGATTAAATATGTACCGGCTTAACTCACGTAGGTTTTTCGGGATGGTACGACTAGTTTCATGAAGGTAAATTTTGCCACCATCTACAGGGTTATAATAGATCAGGCGGGAAATCGGGTGGTCCCGAAACCAGCAGTATGTAATTCGTATCTAAATATAATTTCCAAGAAACACGACTTACCAAAAAAAAAAAAAATACCGAGCAAAGCTCGGTTGTGCAAGTACTAAAGAATTAAGTAATGAAGTTTATATTAAATATCCATTTTTAAGGTTAGTGTCCTTTACTACTTTACAAGTTATATTTTTACGTTATTTAATGTAATTTTGTTACAATACGCAAGGCGAAAACCTTAACAAAATCCCAACCATTTTTTCTGGGAACTGCCATTTTCAAAACATTGTATCTGTTATTACGGGGACAAACAGCAAAAAAACAAAAAAGGAATCGACTTACCCACGCATTTATTACGCGTGCAGATTCAGCAGGTGCTCCAACGTCAATTTTATCAGCACTCGAGTCGAATATGCGTTTACCTTCGTCTATGAAGCTTTGTGTTAACCCCGCACTTTTGGACACGTAAAACTTACTTGCGACATCTAATCTCACACCAGGTACATACTTGAGCTCATCAATTAACGGCGAGAAATGAGATTTAAGCTTGAAGAAACCAGATATTATCATTACATCAGTTGCAAGTAACATCCACGAACACTGCTTAAACAAACTATTATAATACTGGCTTTAAAACATTACATACTTTTTAAATTATTTTAACCGTGTTGTAAATTTTAAAAATGTCTGGAATTAACATTTAAGTAGGTACGAAAATTTTACGAATAGTAAGAATATAAATAATCCGCCAACCCGCACTTGGCCAGTGTGGCAGACTATGGCCTTAACCCTCTCAATGTAAGAGGAGACCCATATTCCAACAGCGGAATGTAAATGGGTCGATTATTATTATTATTATTATAAGAATATATATTCCTTAAGCACTTTTTATTATAATATTAAGCTTATCCCCATTCCATATTGAGTCATGTACAATAACTCGTGAATAGTGATATTGTACTATACTTCTCTGTCTGCCCCGTCGCGGAAAAACAAGCGTGAAGCTGTATCGTATTATTCTTGTTATGACATACTTATATACTTATGAGTATTAAAGATATTTAGCAGTAGCTCTGACCCATTTTGAAGCAGATCATACTTATATAGTGAATCTCCCAACCTATCACTCATCATTACATGAGACGAACTTTCAACTGGGGCCAACTCTATGCGTAATAAAACATTTTATGGGAACATTAATTATACAGAATTACCATGGATTTCCTGCTGATCCCGATGGCTTCCAGAAGTTCATCTAATGCGTTCCCCTTGGCTCCAATAACCATTTTACCCACGGGTAATAAAGCCGATAGAGGAGAACATAGCATATTCTTGTTCTGGTTGTCAATGGCGGCTATCTGTAATAACAATCTATTAGTCCTTTAATAATAAAATTGGATATAAAATAAATCAGATTTATCGTATTGTAAACTAGCTGTGCCCGCGACTTCGTACGCGTAGATTTCGTGAGTTTTCAAAAAATAAATCGACATAACTTCCTTATTTGTTAACCGATTTCAATGAAAAAAACACTAAACGTTAAGTGAAGCCCATCACAATATAATCCTGAAAACTGCATTCAAATCGGATAAGCGATTTTTGAGATTAGCGTGCACAAAGATACAGACAAAATGAAAAAACATTGTTTTGGGTTTTCTTGGGTATATAAAGGCACTCCATTATGCATTTTTAAATATATTTGCCATGAACAGACAGAGATCAGTTACAGTTTTATTATATGTATAGATATGCCCATAATAAAATTAATTCCCCCGCCGCGTCTGTCTATTTGTCTGTTCGCGGTAAACTCAAAAACGACTGAACCAATTTTCACGCGGTTTTCACGAATAGACAGCGATTAATGCGAAAGGTTTAGGTGTAATATGTTAAGGTTTTGTGTAAATCGGTTACAGAACATAGTAGAAAATGTCGGAAAAAGTTAAACCATCTGGGAGCTTTTATCGGAAACGCTGCCTTTGAGATATAAGAAAGTGTAAGAAAAGTATTGCGGTGTGTGCTTATCGAAGGGCAACAGTACTGCGACGGTCAAACGCGCGGGGACGCCGCACATCTGCCGTGTGGAACGCGGGGTCTTCGTCCCCGCCGGCGGGGAGTCTCTCGCTGCAGTGCTCACACGGTTTGTATACCGTTTAAGCGGCTTCGGGTTAATTCGGGAATGTTCGACAATTTTCAGAAAGCAAGCTCCACCCACACGCCTGCCGTGTTAATTTTATAAACAACTCCTGACGCCAAGTGATAATCGACCTTAAGTCTTTGAGCGTAAGGTCCGATCTCGCTTGTTATATTAAATACCCTTATGTATATACCAATATGCAATACATAACGAACAACGAAATTTCGAGATAATATCGTCGGTAACAACATTAATCCTTTTCAACGTCAATACGTTAGTTACCTTAAACATTTCACACCCATCGTGATAATCCTTAGTACCATATAATTTAAATGAATATCCTAGACGCCAACGCATTAAAAAAACTAACGCGCTCGAAAATACTTTCAAATGCGGATCTCACAACGATGACGGGATACACTTGATGCTAAAATAGGTTACTCAGTGATACGAAATTCACTGGGTTATACATACGTACATATATGTATCACTTATAAATATATTCAATAAACCATTTAAATGAAGCATTGCTTACTACAGATAGACCACTCTATTAAAGTGTTGGAGGAAGAATAATCCTATTTACGAAGTTCACCTGATTTTAAGCGGTAACTCCAATGTGTCATCTATATTAATGCCTGGTATGTATGATCAGACCCTGAACATGTATCATGCATGTAAATGCATGAACACGCATCTTCAAATATCGGTCAAGATGACTCATATACTAACTCACCTTACAGTATCATCACCATCAGTCCTTTTATCATCCTATTGGAGGAAATTGGTCTCCTGTGGCAAGAGCTTAGATTAAAGCCTTCTACGCAGTCCTAGTGCACAGCAAGTGAACGATAAACGAATAAGGTGAAATAATGTAGATATTTTTATTGACAAACCAAGGCAAATGATCGTCTGAGGCCTCCCTTCAAAGAAAAAAATTTATTTGTCACTTCTTCATCATCCTCGTCGGAGGCAAGAAAAAAATATTCATCTCGCCTTGTAGCCGTCACGTTGACGCATATTGTAAGTAAGGTAACTAAAATTAATAATAATATAATAATGATAAAATTGGATTATTTCATTACAGCTTTACCTTTAAATATCTAACTTTTAATATCTGTTTAATTATATTTACTTACTGGAAAAGATAAAACTCATCATTTTTGCAATACACTGTTTTAGATATAATGGCCAAATGAAAAAAAAAACTCGTTAACATTTCATGAATTTCGCCGCAATATACAATAACTTGATTGATATAATTCCATTCACAATAGCAGGTTGCACTAATATTTCAATTATTGATTATTAATTGCGTTTCCTCATTTCACGGTTTAACAGATATTGATTGCATTTTATAGAGGTCTAAATTAATAAAGATGGACATTGCTCATTGTAAACAGTAATTCTTGCGCAATTATCAGATATATATTTTGTATAGTTGAAAACATTATAGCTATTCGTAAAACAGAAAAGTTTAAATTTAACCACATTGTTCATATAATACATTCTTACATATAAGGTTAATTGTGTTTTAGTTTTTTATGCCAGGTGTAAATAATCACACAGTATCGGAGAATACTTTGTAATTTACCAATCTCATTCTAGTAATGTCTAAAAAACTAAAAAAATATTTTTTTGTATGCTTGCTAAATGTTTGATTTTATAAAAGCAGATTAAATGTTGCCGCACTGAAATAAATAAAATAATGGTTTGTATCATTTCCAAAGTTATAAATTATTATCCTAGTAATTTCTTATTTGCGTTTATTTTATACATTATAACAATCATTATAAATGTAATCATAAAGAAACTTCTGTCAACGTCATTCTTTCTTTCATGTCATTTGTCACTAACTGAACCCGGCTATCGATCGTTTTGCAAACAAAAACTGTTAAATTCTTACAATAGCCATAGGGAAAATTCAGTCAAATACATTCACTATTAAGAAACAGGTATTGTAACGTAAAATGATTCCCAATGAAATTTTCGCAGAAGACGTTATGAGTACATTTATTCGTTACGGTCTATACATTAGCGCCGTGTTCCAAATGGTATGCCTGTTTGCCTGCATAACTCTCAACGATGATATGAGTGATTCTCATTCTTATGAAAAGGTAGGTAATTAGCACTTTTTCTGTCGTAAAAACATATTGAATACTTAAACTATTATTAGCAACACAATAAAAATTTTATGGCGTCGAAGCGTGAGATTAAAGCAACATGTTATAGTAAACTGTGGGTCTATGTATTTCCTCTACTTCATAAAGAAAACTCTGATTCCAGGCATCAACTGATAGTGACGAATGTAGCTCTGAGCAGTCTTCACCAGGACATAGAGCCACAAACTCTCGAGCTCGACGGCATGACAAGAAAAAACGGCGCTAACTCAGACTTAAACATAGGACCCACACTGCCAATAACAAAAGGAGGAAATAAGAACACTGAATTTTTCATTAACATTTATATCTTGTTCATGTTGAAACTTTTAATGTAGTTGTCATTGAGTGTAGTCTCAATGTGGAATCTTTAATGTCCCCTTAAGTTGTCTGTTTGTAGATCTCAACATTTTAGGTCAGATTCACAAAATAGGTACAATGCTAATGTGCTTCTATTCTAGTCACCACATTCCTTGCAATGACTAGATTTGAATAAAATAAAACAAGGCATATTCCATGTAGAGGTTTATTATTCACTTATTTTTATATTTAGCACTTAGCACTCTATCTTATATGTAATGGCCCTAATGATAATTTAATAATAGTATATTTTTATGTATTTTTGATTATTATAATGCAGATAACAGTCAGCAAATTGGATATTCATCATGTTTAATCAAATCACACATTGCTGCCTTTTAGGCTTTCATGATTATTTTTACTGTCAAACAATTGACTTTTATAGTATTGAGTAGAATAATGGAATTTTATTATTTAATTAAGCAGCATTTTTTAAACATTAGCACTTAGCTTTGTCTTAGGTTTAAGATTTAATATTGTAGTATTATGACAACTATTTTTATGTTGACTGTGTCATTGGTCGAGTGTTTGTAAATTTGGCTGTTGATTATGAGATACTGGGTTTGATTCCCAGGTTGGGTACTACTGAGTTTTTTTTTGTGTTTATGGATAAATTTAATAAAAAAATCTCCAAACATCTATTACCAGAGTTCAAACTGTTTCTGTATAGTTTAACAAAATTGTTTGAGGTGATACTTTTGCATATGAGTTTTCATATGAAATATAAATGTTGTATAATTTAAAACTCATGCTTATTTTGATGGATTATGTTAGGTATGTGTACTATGCCCAACATTGTCCATCAATATATATTTAATATAGCATAGATTTCTATCTTTTTTAATCTCTTATTAGTAAAGTTGTATACTCAAATCTTGTGAGATATTTTATTTCATCATACCCATTTGCAGATTCTAAATAGTGAATAAGTGAATACTATAATTCTTAACCTGTCCATGTTAAAGATAAATGTTTAAAACTTGTTGGACATAAAATATCCCATAACATCAATGTTTGAGTCTTAGCATTGGATAATATTTTGGAAGAGGTTTAGTGGCTGTTTCAATAAACATATTCATTCTTTTTAATTCATTTCTTTGTTTTTAATATTCATTTTAGACTTAGATACCCCTTAATAATTGTAATATCCATAATTGATCAAAGCCTTCATTCATTGTTTATAAAGACAATGAGCCGAAGTAAAATGTAAGATGATTATTACAAAATGGTAAATTAACAAGATCATTAGGGATAATGTTATGGGATCCTATGGATAAATTGATTGTTGCTGTTTAATTGCACATACCTATAGACAAAGCATCGTGTACATATGCCTACAATAATTGCTTCAATGTAATTGGAGATATACATTAGTGTGTTAATAAGATGTATGTTAGTGTGTCACTCTAAAGTTTTAAGCAAATGCCTCAGCTGAGGCTAAATATTGGTTGTGTTTGTAAAAATTGTCTAAATACTTGTCTGTGTGCATTTCCAAATGTTGAAACTCGAATTTTCAAAAAGATCTTCCGCATTAAAATTTTAGTGATAAAATATCAGTGTACTCCTGTTTATGAAGTGAAGGTGTCAGCTGACAGGTAAATATGTGATATCGAAAGTTGTTCCAGTTTGTCCAAACGACTCCAGCAGAGACAAAATGTTCACTGTATCTAATTTGGAGTTATTAAATTTAATATATTACAGTCACTTGAAGTCTAAAGGATTTAGGAACTTAAAAATGGATTTTTTATATGATGCAGTTTGATTAATCAAAATAATAAAAGTTTAAATTCGCTGCATATGTTAACAAATAAAAATGTCTTATCATTGAATAATATCAAATTTAGGAAAGACCTCGTACAGGTTCGAAACTAGTTGGGCCATCCCGAAAAACGTACGTGAGTTAAGCTGATACATATAGAATCATTTGTATAAATACTCATGAAACATTTAATAGTAAAATTTAATTAAATAATCTACCACATTTCTTCAACCAGTCATAAATAAAAATCAGAAAATTAAAAAAGCATTTATTTGTTACATGGACTAGAAACTTTACAGCTTTAAAATTATTGCTTGATTAATATCTAATAAAATCTCATATAAAATTATTTAACATTTTGTACGTTTTTAAGCCAAAAAATAAGTAAGTACATTGACAAAATGAAGGCACAGTATCTTTTATTTATAACCTATGTAGCACCAGTTCAAAATTCGAAAATAGTTTTAGAGGAACTGTATTTTTTTAACAATAGATAAAATAATCAAGTAACCACGACAGCCAGACAATATTTTCCACACAACATATACGTATTCGTGTATTTATATGAAACATGAAAAACGTTAAACTTATTTATTTATTATAGATCTTTATAAGATCTTGCATACAAAATATTCTCATATTTATAGGTTAGTATCCAGGTTAGGGCGAATGACACTTAAAAGTAATTCCGTAGGATTCTTTACAAACCTGACTTTTACAAGTTAACAAATCTCAGTAAATTTAAATCGCCGTTATTAATTAAAAATTGATATTTTATTTATTATCAGCAACCTTATAAAGGTATTCAAGAATATATTTAAAATAATGTCAACAAAATATCAATTCGTCTTTAATATAATTAAATATAGTTATGTTTATTTTTAATTATCAAACAAATATGAATTTTAATCAACTACCCCAACCCTCACATAACAATATCGATACATATTTTACAGAAAAATAGTAAATTTTAGATATTTTTGAGTAGTAACAAAACAAAATATGAAGACATGGAATCTAAAAATTATAAATACATAACAACGCGTTACTAATTCACAAACATACAATGGCACACAATTACTTTAAATAGTCTATCACATAAAAGGAGAATCATTTTATGCTTCAAACCAAACAATTTTGTGACGATTCACTGAAGTAAATTTAAAAATGACAGCCTCGTTGGTTGAGCGGTTGCAAGCGCGACTGCCGATTGGGAGGTCCTGGGTTGAAATACCAAGTCGGGCACTATTGAATTGTATAATTTAGAATTTCTAGTAGGGACTCGGAGTCTGGATCAGTGCCCGATGTATGGCAATAGACTCGCCACCTATTCCATGGGACTTAAACGTAACTGGTAAAACGTGGGCGTGTACTACACTCCACTGCGTACCCCTTCGGGGATTATAGGCGTGATGTTGGGTTTAATTAAAAAATAATATTTTGTAGGTACTTAGATATACATATACAATGATGGTAAAACCGTTTCTGTCATAGATACACAGTAAATTCGATCTTATGAGCAGCACTCTAAAATAAAATTCTTTTCACAATTTGTAAAATATTATTAAAACTGTTATATATTTTAAAGTTTCAGAGTACTCTAATTTTTGCTGAAAACACTTGATTTATGGTATACATTAAAATGCCATAAATATATTACATTTTTAAATAAATTAGCATAAGAACAAAATATTTTTATAATTAATATCTGATTACAATTATCATGGCAAATATATTTGGTTTCATTTAAGAATTTTGTACTATTATTAATAATTTTTAACAATATGTAAATTCTTATAAATCGTTCTAGAAACATCTTCAAAATATTATAATCTAAATATTGTTCTACATAGATTAAATAATAACAATACTAAATGTATATTTAATATTGATTTGTTTTCAAATGCATATTTCACTTCTTTGATTTTATTTCATAATAAAATATAATCTGTAAAAAAGAAACAATACTGAAGTTTTAAAATTCTTCACGAAACATACCTCATTAAACAGAACAACACATTATACTATGAACAAACAAAATATATCAGGAACAAACAACAAAATATATTACATAGATTTTGTTGTAAGTTGCAACAGAATTTATTTTTTGATATTCAATTTATTGACAATACAACAAAATAAAAACATAACTTTCAATAATAATAAAATATAGGTTATAGAATTTGGTTTCGTTACACACCTTCCATGCTTGAACAGTCATAGAACAATCAAAGGTGACCATCTTTATACTCTGTGGATTTTGTGGTCTGTGACCATTATATGAGAATAGATACAGTGAAACAATTTCTAGTATCAAATAAATATATACTACATTTTGTAGTTTCTATGAAATGTACATGATTTTTATACATTTGATTATTTCTCAAAGGCAGAGTATTTTTGTATATACTAAAACGAGTGATGTTTATATGTATACATCTTTAGAATGCAGTATAAAGCCCAATGCACACATACAAATCCAATATAATAATTTTTATACATTTCATTCGAATCGTTCCTCACAATCTTGTCGGCTCGCAGAGTACTGTATTGCAACGGAAATCGTTGCGCATACGTGTACCACATACATTATTCATTTCATTTGCCTTAACAGTTTATAAAACTTTTAAATGGGCCATTTGAATTAATATTAAATACCGTATAAAATGTTATGTTGTAAAAAACTGCCGGTCCTTGTATCCACGAGTTACAATTGTATCCAAAACAAACTAAAATCTACACTAACAGCAAAAAATGTAACTCGAGTATCCGAATGCTTTGTACACAGTTAAATGCAAATGTTCTAAGTGATTAGTAGTTAGATTGTGGTTAGGTTGAAGTTGTGCGCTTTGAGAGCCATTAGTAAATCATTGTCGGTCAAAAACTGCTTAAATGCGTCTAATTTCTTGAAACATATTGTCACACAACACGACTTTTCGCTGTTCGGATTGGTCGCCTTCGTGCAAGGCTTGTCTGAATCGGTACAGCATCCGCCCACGTCACCTGAGCCACAAGTACACTTCAGACTGCCCAAGATGGCCGTCGGCGTGAGATCGTCGCACTCATGAGTAAATACACCGATATCTTCCAAATTTAAATTTTTATGCCGTCGATGATAATGTAAAAAGGTGTTGTGATTTGTGTCCGTTGCTTTACCGCATCCAACAGCACATTTCATTTCCGCATGATTGCAATTGCATTCTACACATGAACACTTATCATCTCCGCAGCCCCCCTTTGCATCCTGAACACGGTATTCGCTATCCTTGTTGCAGTCCTGACATTCTCCATCTATGGGCTCGCACTTGCACTCAACACACGAGCAAATACCCGCATCAACTGTTAGCTGTTCCAGAGGATTTCTATTTGGTTTCTTGCCGAATATGTTCTCTGTTCGCACCACATACATATCTGATGGAGGTTCGTTGTCAAATAGAAGAGTGTCCTCTAAAGCGAAGTCCGTGTTGAAAAGAACAGAGTTAGCCGGATTAATTTCTATGTTCTGTTGCACTCTAGACGGAGGTGGCGTGTTCAGGGACCTATCATCATTCGACTCATCGGCATCCTTTAAAAATCTATCGATATCTGTATCGAGTTTGGTCGGTTCAAGGTTACTCACTAGTTCACTATCATTGAAAACTTTATCACCTACATCGAGTATAGTCGGTGTGTTCAAGTCGAATGATGTTTCCGACATGGGATTTGTTGTAGTAGCGACTTCGGGATTCAAATCTATGTAACTTTGCATATGCGTTGGAACGAAAGTGGCCATTGTAAAAATGCTTTCTGGAGTTTTCTCTTTAATACTGACTGGAGTTTCTTGGATAGAGGCTGCCAGAGCGGTGACATCTACCCACGGGGATTGTACTTCTATTTCATTAGCTAAAGCCAATTGCATTGCTTCTGATTTTACCTCCATCTTAGAATTGGTCATTGTCGCTGGAGAAAGATTTAACGTTTCTAAATCACTAACATCAACCCACGATGTTTCGTTTGACGCTTTTTTATCGTCTTTGACTATTCCGAAGGGCGACAGTGTTACATCTAGGCTAGACAAGTCGTAATCTACGGCTAAATTGTTAGTATCATCGAATTTAGTATTGTTAGCAGCGTTATCAAAAAGCAATTCTGTTATGTCTACGTTGTTACTGGATAACGGATCAACACGGGTGATGTCCTCCAAACTGCCGTCCGTAGAATTAGATTCTGTTGTGATTTTACCGAAGGATTCTAGAAGACTATCCCAGTTCATGATTTCGTTCATCGATTTTGATGGCTCGTTCTCGACTACTTCCACAGTTGCCGTCTCGGCTTCAATCTGCGAAAGAATTTTACTGTTTTAAATCTTGATATATAATATGAAGCACATTTTATTTAAGTACACAAACCATATTTAAATACGCTATGCAATTAATAATGATTCATCCAGAACGTACTGGAACATTCTTATTACTTTACTGTGGACATTAGCCCATAATAAAATTCACGTGATTGATACATGTCGAAGGTTGGCCTCAGGGATTTCGGTATTATTCATTGATAATTTAAAAAATACATTTTACAATTGAAGTAATAATGATACTATGAAGTAATAATGGAGGATAAGGGCTCCCAACTACCATCTTCGGGAGCCAAGCCAACCGCACCTGCACGTGGTATCCTCTGCTGATCAACGAACGAGGCTCTGGCTACCCGCCAACCCGCATTG
>DWJK01003244.1:0-13384 GCA_018248815.1 Croniades pieria auraria
ACCCGCTGTTCGTAAGAAAACGAAACCTTCCAATAGCTTACTCGGAATATTCTCTCTCCAATGTTCGTTTTAGAATTCGACGAGATTCAATTCCAACGCTTAACTTTTGCACGTCATTGAAAATTAAGTTGCTCGAAGATCCATATTTCATTTCTTTATTAAACATCGCAGATGACGCAATCGACGCCCTTGCAAGCTATTTTAATCACGAACTATACGCAAATCTTCCCTCGAAAAATAGAGCTGAATAAAATTAATAATATTAACGGTCCTTGTGTTTTGATATAGAATCTATATAGGTCGATATAACGAGTACTATCAAAGACAGCTGTGAGCTAATGATTACAATACATATATCGATTTGTCGGGATCGCCGATACATTCATCGCCTTGAAACGTATTCTCCTAGCTACGGTAAAGCTGCGATAAGGGCACTACATTGTTTCCACTTTCCATATACAGAATTATCTATTATCTAAATAAAGGCAGATATGTCTCGTCGCCGGACTGATTTGTCATCGTTAGTGCAAGTAATGTTCGAAGAGCTGTCTTGCCTTATGTGAGCGACTTTTTAATTCGCTAAGTAGTGTTTTTGCAATAAGTTATGATATATTTAATAGGAGAACTGAGATATTTTTTCATACTGCGATGTATGGTAAGATTTGCGGAGTGTAAAAGTGTAAACCATAAAGGCATGTAAATCATAAACGCTGTAGGTATACACGGAAACGATCTCGGCACCGGACCAGGCTTATGTACATCGCTTGTTTCGGTTCTCGGCCGCTGCTTGCATGAGGGGCCGAAGTAGTTCTTTTACATACCAAATAATTATATAAATCGAACCTTTACAGTCTATTTATAAATGTATATTCAAGTGCGCGTTCATTGCTTTAATAGTCTTTTAAATTGAATTAAATATCCTCTATGTACCTCTTTATACCGTTATTATCGTTACGTTCTTTGTGTCGTCAAAAAATAATAGACCAATATGTGTTTTAATTCAAAATAAACATTAACATCATAAAAATGCATATCAGTCGAACGCTTGATATTTGATCTTCAAAATCATTTTCAGTTTTGGGAGTTCGAGAACACTCGCCTGTATTGCCAGTTACACTGACTAGGTATTTTAATCCTCCGTGCGAGTGATGGAAAGACACATGTCGGCTGCTCGAAACATCGAGTGTACCGATACAGCGCCTATTCGATAGTACGTCACTAAAGGAGTGTTATAGACAAACTGTGATTTGTGGTGTTATGCCTCGTACTCTCATCAGCCGCACACAGCTAAACAATGCATGGTTTACTAAAAACTAAAACAATTTCTGGAATGTTTCTTTTGATCGGTATCAAGCATTCGAAATCAGACAAGAGATTTTCCAAAACTATACTACTGATGTGGGAGTGGACAGTTATCAAAGTTTTAATTTGTCAACGTTATATTTATTATTCATCCGTCTCAACAATGTGCAGACAGCGGACGCCCCGCATGTCAATTGTCTAGACAACTAAACAAGCGCCGCAGGGGGTGAACAGAGGATGCTGATCGGTACAACTTTACTTACCACTAAGACATGAACAAAGCATTCCGTGGCCACCGACACCTCTTGTTTCCTAAACAGCATCCTCACATCATCAACTATCCCTTGTATAGAGTTTCAACGGCATCTTCTTGCTCTGGAGAGACACACGTGGTGAGAAACAAACGATTTAGCTCGGGTATTAATGCCAACACTGGTAACTGCATTAACATAATAATAATGAAAACCCCTAACAAACGACTCGAAACAGTGTTAACTATAAAATAGTTAACGACTACTGTTAGGGAATATGAAACAGGCATACCTACAGCTTGTCTAATGTTGCAATTATCCGTAGATTCTATTATTATAAACCAAAAATTTTTTACTAGTTTTGTTTTTGAAATTATTCAAGTATACATATTTATTAAAAAATAATATATTTATTTTACCTTTCTTTGTACTAAGTACATAATAGCTAGTCTCAATTATTTTGAGCAAACTTTCAGAATCGGAATGGTTTCTTTCATCTCTCTTTTACGGATCTGCTGGAAAATACTCTTATACGGATTAAATAAGGTTGGTGTAGTCTTCAGGCTTATAATTTTGGTTGACTACACATCCACGAAGGATATTCCTCGACAGCACTTGGAGGCACAATCAGTGTTAGCAAAATATGCACAATGACTCCGGCAGAAAGTCGAGCTGTACCGTGTACATGAGAACGCGTATATTCTGTAACTTTCCTTGGCAACACGACTAACGATTATCCAATTGTGGGCTGTGAGCGCCCCCCTGCGGCACATCGCACTGCAGCTACTGTACACTCGGAGTCGACATGAAACCAATTGTAGAGTTCGTCGACCTAATATTTATTTAGTTTTCATCGGTCGCCTAGTGAGTAGCCGGCGGCGAGTTGGCCCTGCGACTCTCGGGGAGAGCTGTGTAATATTTTTAACTTTAATAACTTCATTGACTTTGATAACTTAATGAAAATTAAGGTTACTGTTAAGAAAGAAAGGATAAAAGAATTGAAAATTAGCGACAATGCGACAAGGGAACAAGCACAGCACGCACGGCGCTCGGCTTCTCCGCGTTGGACTATAAGGGAATCATTTAGCGTAGGTCAACAGGATGGCATCTCCCGCCCTGTGGACGGTAGAGAGTGGCGGCAGTTATACAACTGAGGCCAAGATGAGCAATCGAGTCCGTAGGCACATACCTACATATATCTGGTACCGTCTAGGTAGCATTGAACGAGCGCACGCCGGCGCCGACGGAGTTTCACCGACAATAACTGGCATCCCCACAAGGTCGCGGCTCAAGTAGCTCGTGGAAAAAGTAATAAAATGAGCACCTAACCACCCAAGTGCATAACCTTGGACATTCGAGTGACCGAGTCGGCGTTAATCTCATTACTAAGGTAATCGATTTCTCTAAAAGGCAAATGCAACGTTTGTAATGAGAAGTTTAGTCTAATTCTTCGGCATTAAATGTAAACATAAAGCTTGCTAAATACTTTTTTTTTTAACACATAAGTCCGAAAGGGTGATACACGACCGTCTGCGCTACTAATTCCATATATGTCACCGTAAACAAAACGCGACGGCAATGAAAGAAAATGTTTGTATATATGTATTTCGGGACATGTCCAATTTGTTAAATTCTTCATCACACTTCTACCCTGGCTGTAAACATTACATATCGAACTTGCATAAACGCGACGTTTGTGTGTTATAATTAGCACGAGTTGCGCGGGGGCGGAGCGGAACCCCTGAAACCATGACGATGGTTTTCACAGGCCCCCGCCGATTGTAGTGGGTCCGAATATTATGACAATTCATTTCATCTATATGTTTCCGATTATTGTCATAATTCATTATTAACGTTTCCTGTACCAATTTTTGAACATAAATATAAGCGTCTGCAAGATGAGTATATTCTGTAATTAAAGGCACCGTTTCGTTTGTAAGTACGCACAATCAACTTTTGCCGCTAAAATTCCCGAAATCAACCGATGTGCGCGTCTCGTCGGGGCATGAAGATTATGACCAATTGCAGATAAACGAAGTCTCAACGGATCTGTCCTATCAAACGAAACGGCCTATTATACTAGAGCTAATGTACGCGCGGTTCGTATACGCTCTTGAACATCAGCAATCCAATTTGCAGTCATTTTATAATATAACAGTAAAACTTTTAATTATATGCAAATTCATAAGTACCTTACTACACTACCGTAAATATTTCATTTAGCAGATAGCAGATGCATTAAGCCTATAACTTACGAGCCTTGTGAGTTTCCAATACGTAGTGTTTACTGTTTATTAGTGTACTTTGAAACATTACGTTTATGGAAGTACAAAATGTGGCGGCGCGCTCGTGAAGCCGAGCACCAGATGATCTCCGCCAAATATGGGACGCGACGGCGCGCGCGTTCACCCACTTACGCGGGTCAAGAGTACGCGCGGCGGCCGCTTCGCACTTCGCATGTATTTAAGGGATACCGCGTTCACATTGCTCGCTTTAACATTTAGAGCTACCGCGCAAAGTCAAGAACCGTTTTAAACATAATTGAACATGGTTTTATAGGATTGATTTTTCCATTCTATGGCAATGGGTTTACTAACTAAACCATGGGACATAAACGTAACTGGGGAAACGTTGAGGTGTACTACACTCCTCTGCCAACCCCTTCGGATGCGTGATGTTGATTGTGAGGCGGCGACCTTTAGAGGCGTGATGTTACGTTTTTATGTTAGGATTACTCTATACATCCACAGGACAATGACCTTAACCTTCCCATTCTGAGAAGAGACCCGTGTTCCAACAGTGAAATGATAAAACAGAGTCGAGAGTAAACGCCCACAAACAATTGGTCCAAATTGGCCACAACTATCAACAATATGTCTTCAACGTCTTATGTCTATGGCAGTTAGTTTGACAGCACAACATTACATTAACACAAACAAAATGGTGGTTAATCAAATTAATTGTGATATAGGGAATAGAATTTGTCATAGTTATTAAGAAATCCTGAAGTAGCGCTCTATGACTCGTACAAGACATGAGTTCATAAAGGTATTAAGTTCTAAATTTTAAAATTACTGAAACAGGCATTTGACACGGCGGCTGCATACTCCTTGAACATAACACCTTCATACAATGGCCATCTTCATTTCTTACCTATTTTAAGCAACTTTGAAAGGAGGCGCATAGACGGACATTTTTATTAATGTCCTAAAGTTAAAAAAAATAAAAATTGTTATACGTCACCTACATATATCCTCCTATCGTACTTATATCTCCAATTAACATGACATTGTACAATCCGCAACATTGTAGTTTTGCATTCAAATTACGAGCATTATTAAGAATGACAATCAAATGTTTTGTTGTGTTAAACAAAGCTCAGTAGCGATGTTTTGATCTGTTACACATAATATTTCTAATAAGTTTCATATGAATGTGACATCAACTGTCTGAGATACCAGTTGTATGCTGTTATACTGTGGGCAAGGGCTTAACTATTTGTTTATCAGAGTAAGCGCAGTATATTGCATAACATCACCAATGTTTAGGGCGCGACGGACGCCGACCGTGGACGCGCGCGCTACTGCTCTACCTTTATTATTCGACGCGAGTAATCAGGAACTGCGAACACTTGGCGTACGTAATCGATTATTTCGAGTACAACCTTAACAATTGTAGATTTTTAATGTTCAATTACGCCGTCCGCCGGCCCACAATTATTACCGTCCCTAATCATAAGCACAAACTGTGAAGCCCGGCTGCGGCGCCGCCACACGAGAGAGCGTGTAAACATGTTCACGTGCACGCCTGAGCCGGCCGCTTGGACCGTCACACCGTTGCTCTCCCGTGTCATGCACACAGAGAAAAAAACAACTTATCAAAAGGATAAAAAAAGACAATCGCGATGATGGTACATACGTGTCGTAATGTGTTTATTACAATATTTTGATGTTTCTATGTTTGTTTCATTGTTTACTTTTATTCTACTACTTCCATGAACATTTAAATCATTTTTAATCCTTGAAACAAAATTGGACGTCCTGTACATCATCGTCACGCTGTTGTCACAGAGACGATTTTGCAATATTTCCATCATTTTCTGTTTATTAGATATTTTATAGAGACCTTATATTATTACGAAGGTTCGATTGTTCTCGCAGTCGAGTATATAATTGCCGGTCACGCGAGCTCAGGCCGGTCTACGATGACTCTTAAATTTTCGTTTTTCAAAAGGCAATGAAAATTGCAATAATGAATCCCTTTATGGACTTCCTATGGATATAAATTCGTTATGAAATCTTTCGGAATTAGAGTCCGTAACATTTTCTTATCAGCTCCAAGTGGACGCCGATGTAAACACTCTAGAACATGAGTCACAAAAGAACAACGCTAGCGCAACGCACTTCAGCACTATTTCATACCATTTTTACGTGCATTCGTTTAGGTAACAAATCAATAATATTTTTAGGTCTACATGTGCTACAATACATACATATCAATTAAGACCAATACATCAGTATAGATTATTCATCTGTACATAGTGCAATGTATTAAAATGCAGATAGAGACGTATATTTAGCTGCAAATTTATTTTAACGAAAGTTGAACAGTGAAGGCCAAGGATCTAAAAAGTGTGTCAAGGCCCTAAGAACAACAGTAGCACTAAGTAGCCTAAGCTGTTTAATTTAAGTAGGTTATTGTATAGTAGTAATGTATGATGCGGGCCATTGTGCACGAAGTCCGATTGTTTGGCAGGTTGCTAAGCGCGCGGGATCGCACCACGGCCTACGCTGGTGAATCACGACAGCAGCGTATCCCTACCGAACCCACTCTGTAATACCACTTAGAAATTCACTCATTACGTTTTCCTAATCATCGATCAACGACGTTCAATAGGCCCCATTCAAGAACCACGAAAACACGCAACAGAAATGCAATATGAAAAACAGTATCGTACGATAATCTCGTATTGAAAGAAATCGGACAACGAGTCTGGTGGAGGTCGAGTCCAGCTGCCTGTTAGCAGCAACGCACCAGGTGCAAAGAGGCCCCAAATCCCGACATCAACGTAACGCCTCACCTCCTCGTAGCCCTCGTTTTTCTCCTTGTCCGAGAGCGGCCGACATCGCACCACCACTTTGACACACTCGTTGAGAGCCGTCCGTGGTCGTGCTGACTTCTCCATCTTCTTCCACCCCGTCGGTGACGTAAATAAAAACCTATCTCAAAGTCACCGATATCGATCCATTCGGGGTGAGCCTATTGTCGGCATCACCTGTTCAGACCTATGACATTCACCGCAAATCACTGCACACGTTGTGTAAATAAATATATCAACACGATTTTAAAAGATATCACTTGAATATGTATTTGTGATTGTAACAAAATAAATAAAAAATCGTAAAATTCTAACAGCGATTCACATCCGACCGCCACAAGCGGACATTTCTTTATAACTGACATTTTGAAAAGTATCATCCTACTAGTTTGACATTTCACATTTCGGATACACGTTATAGAAAAGTACTGTGTTTAAAACAAAATTATACGATACTTTTATTTCTGATATATATAGTTATTGGCTTATTATGAAGCTTTGAAATAAAAAGGACTTCAAAAAATGTTATGGTAGTTAGCATCTTTATCTGCAAATAGTTTATCATACCAGAACTAAAAAAAATAATATTTGAGTCTGCAATCTATATTATAGCGGTTGACAGCTCTTTTCCAGGATTAATAGGTAGTTGCTATCAAAAATATAACAAAATGTAATTACTATTTTGTGCAGTGGTTGGCATTGTTAATAGACGACTGTAATATTCTATTATTGTTATACCGTTCAAGCTTTTTTCATAGTATCTAAATTAACTTACGTCAGTTAATAACAAAATCATCATACAACCCCAGTATGAGTACAAATCTCACTATTAATCTTAAGCGCGCCAACAAAGTTTACCATGAAGGGGTAAGTGTTCTAATCTTGTATCGAGCTCAGTCACGCTTTCAAATATTAATTATGCTAAAGGACGCCTAGGTCCGAGTTATTTACTAAAATTTATAATACACCTCATTAAAATTTAATTGAAACATTAATAACTTCATTGCAGGACACTATAGCTGGAGTGGTTGTAGTTGAGAGCCCGAGCGACGTGCGGCATGAGGGTCTGACGCTTGTGATGGAAGGTGTTGTTAACTTGCAACTCAGCAGCAAGAATGTTGGCATCTTTGATGCCTTTTCGAATAGCATTAAGGTTTATTGAGTTTGCTTCATATGATGAATAAATAAAATGTATTGTAAACTGTACAGGGGTATCAATGATAAACAATTAAACATAAATTGTACCTGTAACTCATTGCTTGTGTCATAAGTTTAGTTAAGATGCCTTATCATTACTCAGTGAATATTACCATAACTTTACTGTTATGGCTACAATGTATTCTTTAATATATTTGTTTTGATGAGTTTAACTGCCAATATTTTATAAATAGCTTGTACATTAAAACCTATTATATATATATTTATTATTTGCATTCAGCCCATAGTACTGGTTAACACAACAATGGAACTTGTCCCGGCTGGAAAGATTCCAGTTGGCACAACAAAGATTCCCTTTGAGCTACCTCTGAGAACACGCTCAACATCTGGTCCTGGCCTGCTGGAGACATACCATGGAGTTTTCATAAATGTTATGTATAACCTGAAGTGCAACATGCGTCGCTCATTCCTGAATAAGCCTCTCAACACAACTTGCCAATTCTTTGTGCAATACCCACAGGTACCACTAAAGTTACCATAATTAATTTTGCTTAAAGTAGAAAATGTCACTGGTAGAAGGTGCACTACCTGGCTGCTGGTACTATTGTTAATGGACATGCTATCATTTTATCCCCAAGCGAATTTAGTTCAGTTAGTATGTAGTTTTTATAATGCAGTATATATATATAATATATTGTATGACATATTTGTGTCAACTTTTTTAAACAGGAAGATTTAGAATGTCTGGTTCTAACACATTATTATCAACAATCATGAGTGGACTCGATGTAAACACATAATAATATTAAAAAACGTAACATCACACTTGTAATCCGTAAAGAGGTGGGCAGAGGAGTGTAGTACACTCCCATGTTTCACCAGTTACGTTTAAGTCCCACAATGGAATAGGTGGTGAGCCTATTGCCATACTCCAGGCACACATCCAGACTCCGAGTTACTACTAGAAATTCTAAATTAGGTAAATTCAATAGTACCCGATCCAGGATTGAACCCAGGACCTCGCGATCGGCAGTCGCGCTTGCAACCGCTCGACCAACGAGGCAGTCAAAAATGCCGTGAAGTTAATGATGATGAAAATCGGAAAATGACAAATGAAGCCTTGGTTTGAGCAGCAGACTAAGCAATTGTTGTAAGCTTGCTTAACCATTAATCAACTGTTCAATAACATCTCTACAACTCATCCACGGTCATCTGATTTTAAAGTAGGCAGACTATGGTGTTAAATTAGCTGATAAACTAGCAAGTTTTCTTATAAGATTCTAAATATACTTCAGTGCTAAATAAATCTTTGTTTTGTCTTTATTATTCAACAGCTAGCCTCAAGGTCTGCTCGTAACTTGTTCCAGATAAAAACGGAACCGGAGACACGTAACGTTTGACCGGCACCGAAATAAACTGACACTATTTCACTGTCACGAAAATTAAATGATAACTAACATGAGACTTTATTTGAGGTGACTCCACGGTTATTTCTGCTGTCCAATTCCGTTTTATAAGGTAGTCTTTATGAATAATAGTTTAGGCTTTCTACCTTAGTCTATGGAAATACAACGATATTATTGAAATGTACGCGCGACAGTGGCGCCCCCATTTTTTTCTTTTTAGCAAGTGTGTTCATCATACACACCAGTTTATTACTAATAATCTTATAGTTAAAATCTTATGCATTATTCAATCATAATGCCAATAATTCAATAAATATACAAGAAACTTCAGCATGTTTTCGTTATATAAATAAACTTTCACTCTCCGCAGAACGGGCAATTATAACCATCAATGACTATTAGTTGAACCGTTTTGGTCACAGAACAAAACGTGAGTCACGGTGTCACGATAAACACTTCTGTTCAATATGTTTTATGCATTAACATTGTTACATCTCATATTGTTGATTTTCTGTTGACTGCCCCGTTGGTCGAGTGGTTGCAGGCGTGTCTGCCGATCGGGAGGTCCTGGGTTTAAATCCCGGGTCTGGTACTATTGGAATTTTATAATTTAAAATTTCTAGTAATGACACGGAGTCTGGAACTGTGCCCGATGTATGACAATAGGCTCACCACCTATTCCATGGGGTTTAAACGTAACGGATGAAACGTGGGAGTGTACTGCCCTCCTGTGCCTACCCTTTCGGGGAGATTATTCTTTCTGTTTGCTTCGGACAGTGTCTCCTGCGTTTGCTTATATAAGGACGCTTCCTAAAATATTTAAAAAGGTAAAAGCTGATACCCTAAATAAAGAACATAATATAGGAGGTGATATAATATAAAGTTAAGAAATGGATGAAAAATTGTATGTGTCAAAAAACGGCAAAAGTTCCTAACCTAACTCCTGAAGGTTAGGTAACAAACTTTCAATTTCGTCGGAGACAGCGAAGGCGGTTTATGGTCCAACCGCCATACAGCCGCCAATTCCTATTCCCGAACAGCATAACATAGCATGTTCCTAGACTCCGCCGGAATGGAGTGTTTTCCACGCTCAACACTGCTCCTTAAAAGAGACAAACAAAATACCTAATGAATTTTGACTAATTTTATTACACCTATATTCCCAAATGCAGGTCTTCGTTTCAAATCGAATTAATTAGTGCGGTCGACTTCAAAAACTAAGGCCGTAAACCCAGCCACAAACTCGAACTATGATTATTAACTCAATTGGATCGCGACTTTATTAACTCAATAACCGAATATTGTTATGGAGTTAAATTTAATGTAATGTATACTTGTGTGTGTGTAAGGCTTTCATTACAAGTTTGCACACGGCTGTTGTTCCATTTCCATTGTGCTCGATTTAAAATAAGAACTCCGGAAATATTCCGAACGATTTTCAAAATGTTCGCTCTTAACTGAATTTAAATGGTATACATAAGGGCTATAACGGGAATGCAAATACGACGTGTTTATACAACGTATGTACATACAGCGTGTGTATATACAGCGTGTATATATAAAGTTTGTGTATATACAAAGTGTAGCTTGTGTATTTTCGGTCTGCTGGATAATCTTTTGAGTATTCCGTACGCGTCGTCCATTTTACACATGGTTTCCGGTATATTCATGACATTCATAGCTTAATCTGACTAGATGCATGTTGACAAATAGTCAATTATAACAGACTTGTCCATATTAAACTAGATGATTTTTAGTCAATTTAAAGAAATAGACGAAAATTTATAGCTTGGTATATCGGAGATAATAACATAATGTTCTCAATTTAATTACTTTTTCTGGCCTATAAATAGTAAGTAGTCATGGAATGCAGGGGTATATGAGCATATGAGCTAAGCGCAGTGGAGTGAGGTAGGATACTAATAATGTAATTATTCACGAATACCCTCAATACCAAAATTTTTACTAACCCAATTTCGAGATACTAACTGAAATACATAATTACGGGGATACTAAGCGTTCCGCTAACAATAAATTTAAGTCCTTACATTTAGTATTACCTAACCCTTCGCGAAGATTTATTGTAACGTGTAAATGCTAAAATATACGACTACCCACAATTACGACAATTAACGCAAACAACAAAAGACAAGAGTTAGTTACTAGTTAAGAAACATGTATATTATCATAATCCAATATCAAACCTGGAATATAACACAGTGGAACTGCGTACAAGCTAAAATTTAAGGGTTGTTTTTTCTCCCACATGTTTACATTATTGGTCTACGCGCCTTGTATCTAATTTTAACAAGTTGCAAAGTACACATCCTAAATCGGAGATCAGTAGAAGATATATAAGAATCAAAAGGAAAATTTTTGCTGGTCAATTCTCACTTCATTTTACCGTACAAAACAAAAAAGACAGGAAGTATGAGAAACAAGACATGTGTCACCACGAATTATTGATTTTTTTTTCCAAGGTTCATAAACGCAATTTTATATTAATACATCTGATCTAGGTATTATCGATTTTAAATAAATATTTAATTTAATATCGCTTTTATTAAAAACTGCAAGGATCGCAGATAAATTCAACGAAACCCACAAAAGACTACGAAAACAAAGATAGTCGCATCCGTAGTTTAAACACCATAATCCACCCCTTTATCAATGATCTCATCTCAAGAAGAGAAGGATTAAGGTCATAGTCTGTAGCTCGGTAGATTAATAGGAAGTATATATATATGACACTTAACAAAAGTCATATCACGCCTGGAATCCCTGAAGAATTAGGCAGAGAAGTGTATTACAATCCCACGTTTCATCAGTTACGTTTGACTTCCCATGGAATAGTTGGTGAGTCTATCATCATACACCGAGCACAGATGACTTCAGGCTACTACTAGAAATTCCAAGTTAGAAAATTCCGATAGTACGCGACCTGGGGTTCGAACGAAGGGACTCTAAACCAAATATATTCAAAAATTTATTTGAAAATAACGTTAATATTATCATTATCACTATAATCTCGAATGTTATTATTGTACATTACTGATTAAGCCCCATTGACGGCTTTTCGGCTTAGATAAAAATACATCCACGCGAAAGCTGCAAATACTAAATTTGTTCATACGTTTAAATCTAGCAATAGAAGTGATATACTCAACAACGCATTGAAAAGAACAAATCGTATAAATGTTGTGTAAATTTGTGCTGAATGCAAGAATTTTCTAATTGCACTTTTTTTGCTGACGTCACATCGTTGCGACCTCGGCAATAGCCATAAATTTCAGGTTTTGACCAATAGCAAAAATACTAACCGATTGGTTTTAGCTGAATTCACTGGGATAGAAAAGCATCCGTTAATGAATTCGGGAGAAAAAGATACGGAAATCAACTCCCGACGCTTTAAAAGAGAAAAATAAAAACTTCCCATGAAACAGGATGGCTTCGGTACGTTAATGAGCGCACGTGACACCTTATCGCGTGTCAATATCAGCTCGCTGCCGTCAGCTACAAATTGAGATTTATAAGGCTGATGGCAAACTACAGAAAACTCGTGTGCTAGTCTATTGACACCTGCTCAAACGTAGAAAAGTTCAGAAGACTTTCTATTTCCATTGGACTTACAGGTACCAAATTTTACGGTAACCACGGAATTACTATTAATATAAAACCATTAAAAGTACATGAAGCTTATTCGAAGTGGTCTCCATTGGCTGCAATACAGTCCTTTAAACGTTGAGGCCAGTTATCAATAGCAGCACACAATCTTTCTACGGGAAAATTCTTTATTGCCAATCATATGGATTGTTTTAGGGACTTCAAATTACCAAATTATCAAATATGGGTCAGTCACTCCTTCATAGCTACCACCCCACCAAACCAGCACTGAAGTCGGATAATGCCCTTGTTGTACTCTGTTGACTAATTGGGAAGCTTCTTTAGAGCTTTCAGCATAAATACGGTCATTTTGTTTGTAAATATTGCTCAATTGTAAAAATTTTCTCATCCGTAAACAAAATTTTTCTGCGACCTCCCTTTGCGTACCGCTTAAGTAGTTGTTTTGATTTTACCAACCTATTCTTTTTAAAATTATCAGTTAAGAAATGACCAGTGCGTCTCTTATAGGCTGCAAGTCCTAAGTCATCTTTTAAAATACGCGACAT
>DWJK01003245.1:0-13383 GCA_018248815.1 Croniades pieria auraria
GCCGCACAAACAGTTTTACCAAAACTGTACAGTTTGACAGACAGCAACGACCATCGTTGCTGTCTGTCAAACCCCATCTGATCATGTTGTCCTTACTTCGGCCAATGACCCCATATAATGACACATTCTGTAACGTCCCTTGCTCGACTTATATTAGCTGAATACGCGAGAAAGACTTAATGACTACAGTGTGAAAAATGTTCCTTTAATCTATATCTATACCATCATCATAACCAACCCTTACTTCTCCATCTTTTTCAAAATAAGAACGCTCAAAACCATAATCTGCCAGACTGGTCCAGTGCATGTAGGCAGATTTCAAATGCCTTAGAAAAATAATCGAAAATTTTAATGTGTGCGGTTTCCCTCACGATGTTTTCCTTGAACGTTGGCAACAAGCACTAAAATCCTAAAATGCACATTATTTTGTGAAAGTGGTTCGCGCCAAGATTTGAATCCTTCTACGATCCGTTGAGTACGTTAGCTAATTAATTATTTTAGTTAATAGCCAGGAACTGATACGCCAAGGTCACACTCAACTCATATATCTCACGGCCTTTCCTTCAGCCACCCTCTCACGACACCCGCGGGACTGCGGTAGTTTGTTTTATTCTTTTTTCGAAAGCTGTGAGCCAGTTCAGATGCTTGCGGCTTAGTGACTATAGATTGTACTGGGAATTGTTTGTAAAGGATGAGATATATTTCCCTAAAAGAAAAAATGAATGACTTCTATCCATATCCATGACTGACTTCAATAAGATTCGAGTAAATGGTCTTCCAGTTCCTATTGCTTCTACAGACTTATTAAGACGCTCGAACACTATATAAAAACGTTTACGTAGCGAGCATTAAGAAGAACTACAGATTCATAATTTACGTTTGGGCTGTAAAGTGCTCACCTGTGACCTCTTTATCAGATTGACCACATCTCTGTACGCTACCATTAGGAGTAAGAAACTAAACTTTTTTGAACTTTTTTTAAGGTTTTATTTGCATTTATTATACAGCATTGCATATACGGATGTACACTATTTAAGTCTCGAAGATAATACCCTCCAATATTCCATACGACAAAATTTAAAAGTTAATAATATGTTTATTCTTTTAAGCTCCAACTTAAACAGACGCAGTCAAAACTCCTTACAAATAGTATCGTATTCCCAAAAAAAAAATATTCGTTACTATTTCTAACTGTTACTAGAGAATGCGTGGTATTGATTCAAAATTGACTCTATTTACAAGACCTTAGGGTTTAATTTTGATCCATTGGAAACATTGGTGTATAATTTACCGAGAACCCCGGTGGAGTCGTGCCAGGAATAAAAAAAAGCGGAAAGCGGGCCCTAAAGGTTTTTGTCGTCGGCAAAAAGTCTGTTGTCGGAGTTATAAATTAAAATATATTGCTTATAGAGATGCATCGGGCGATACTTTGTGGGGCGTGGTTAGTTATTAACAGTAATCGAAATGCGACAAATGTAATTCTTCTCTTTTTCTCCCTTAGTGTTCGTGCCTTCATTGCTGAAGGTCGCACCTGCTCTGATAATCCATTATGCAGATGGTTTTCAGTCGCTTCTAATGGGTACGCCTATCAGCATGTCGGAGACTTTCAGTAATTGATATTGGAGTTACATCTATTTGTTCAGAGACGGAGTCTAAGGTCCGAGTTCCGACATATAGTAGGTACATCTGCTTATACGAAATCATGGGCGTTATTAATGGAATACCATACATCACAAAGTGCTGAATATATCCAAGAACGAACCTACATCTCTCATAGTGCTCCGTAATTGGTCTTTGACTCGAAATTGGGCCTCAAACCTTTCTATTTTCTCGACTTTTAAAGGATATATATGTATGTGTGTGTGCGTGTGTAAAAGGAGACCAATAAAAAGATGATGATGAAAATATAGATAGTAATTTAAAAAAAAAAACCTAATCTTGGGTGCCAAATTGGTTCTCTTTTTCTATAGAACAACAGTGCCACACCCATGCTGTTAAGCGGCAGTCCTCGGACTGTCCTAACCCGGGTATTATACCAAGTCAATATCCGTTAGTTATAGCTGAGCCACGACTCAATTTAAGTCCTGAAGCCAGTATCCTTAGCTGGTAACACTAATCTTCCTAAATAGATTGGAGCAGCTAAGGTAAACCCGTAACTCAATATCTCTATATACTCAGGTTCTCGCCTATTTGTTAACACCGAATCGAATTAATACGTACTGACAGCTCACGTCAATGGGTGTCGATTATTACGAAATCTGATACCGGCCGGTAACAATGTGAAATTTTCAAATACGAAATATGTTAATTTAATTTGACTTAGCACAACATATTTAACAGGGTTAAATACAATATTACGATAGCATCGAAATATTGGTTATAATGACGTAAGCCATAGTGTCACAACTATACCTACAACCATAGATTTTATTACAAGACCTCAAGTAGTCATTGAGCATCGCATAGTTAGCGATACCTTCTACAATATACGTCAGGAGTAAGTAACACACTTACAGGTATATATAAACACATACAGTAACAGACATACACACACGCGTACGCGCACGCACACTAACACACGTCCAGATACAACTAGACCAGAGCGGTAATTTTAATTATCACATGAAACTAGAATGTTCCATCAAACAGAATATCCAACTTAAGAAAGACAAGTATATTGTCATGCATTCTTCCTATCATTTATTCATATATATTAGCAGTTTACTGAAGTGCCGTACCGAACGCTGACGAATAAACGAGGTGAGACTCTGAGCCCCAAAGATCCCACCGAGTAATATAAGCAAGCTCCCAAATTGTGTTATTGCAGCAAAGCCTTTGACTTTAGTAATTTACCATGACTAGAGCCACTTCACGCCACGAAATTGTGTACCTATATACATATGTACATTTTTATACGTGAAGAGGACTATCTGCACTACTTTTCTTCGCCATCATCGCAAGTGATATTTAATGTTAAAACACATATTTGTTATTAGGTGCACGCCATGGATTTGAACCCAAGAACATCGAAGGAAGAGACTGAATTGTGAACCACTAGACTATCCGGACGTTACGGGATCGGGAAATATAATTTATAAACAGTTGAATAAAGAATAATTAATTAACCGTCCAAATGTTTAAGCGTCTTCATAATTGAGAAAAGTGGAGCACATTAATGAGAATTATTCGTATTCATCATGTTTTTAATGACGCGACCATGGCGGCACTTTTCGGCCGGAATTACGTAGACGAGAGAGATTTTCTTTGAGGGAAGACGACTTGAGCGGGAAAAAAAGATGAACATCCACTGCGTACCTACGGGCAGATGGAATTAGCGGACGGCGTTTTTCTAAAATAAATCTGCATAACTTAAAGTTTGTATCGCATTAGAGTCGTTTCTTTAATACAGTTGGCGATTTAAAATGCAAAATTCACACAAAACTCTTCAACTGCTGGTAGTTAAGGTAGATACGTGCAGGTGTACCGTAAAGAATGGTTCAACTTCGTAATTCAGTAGTTGTTTAGAGATAACGTCGGGGAATAAAACAGGCATACTTCAGATAATGTTCTAAAAGAGTATATACATATATGTATTGTGTTGTTTCCAAAATTAACAAGCTGTCCCCAACTTATACGACAATAAGATCAAAAGCGTGGGAAACCAGTAAATCAAAAGTTTTAATGTCCACTAAATAATGGTCTTCTCTTCTTTGGGCCTAAAATAAGATATAGGAAAGACGATTTAAGAAGAATAAATGATTACAAAAAAATAAGGATAATCTATATTATAATTGAAATAATCTTTATTCAGGCGTGATTATTGTCACGGCATTGCTTGTATCTGGTTCTGGAGACGTTTCCAGGGCGGTTTGACAACTTCTAGCTCAGGGATTGACCACCAGGCCGTACCGCACAAACTCTTAGCGATGAACTATGATGATTAACAAAAATTTGTTGATGTTTAATTATTACTCATTCATTTATTAAAAATCCTTACGTCTATCATACGAGTAATAGGTCATCCCTAATGCAATTCAGTAGCCTTAGATTTATAAGTATATATCAGTAATAAGGCTATTTAAATTAATGATGAAATAAAGAATAGTAACAAATATATAATTAAATTGTTTAGTTCGGTATCGAAGTCGTGCGCCTTTCACTGAACTGTGTGAGGACGATTATTAGAAAAACTACACTATTATTATTTAATCATGTGCAAAATTCTTTTTATACAAGTGGGATATATTATTCATTACGTGGAAAATTTCATATTTCACATTAAACGAAAATGATTCAATTAAAATTAAAGTGCATCGTTGACCTAGTGATTGCAAGCGCGACTGCTTAGTAAGAGGTCTTGGATTCGATCCCAAGGTGGAGCAAGTATTATTGGGTTTTATAACTTAACATTTTCGGTAGTAGTTCAGTCTATATTGGTGCCCGCTGTATGGTAACAGGTTCACCCTCTATACCATAGGAAATATAAAATGGTATAAAAAATCGGTGAAAAGTGGGTGTACTAAACTAATCTGCCTAATCTTTCGTAAAACACAGATGTGACGTTATGTTATCCAATTAAAAAATTGCAAGTAGCACCTTTAACCCTAAACCCTTCTGGACGTCAGTATAAAAAATATCTAGGCTACGCATATGCTACAACGGGGAATCGATCCCGTGCCAACCGCCAGCCGGCGATGCCTGTGAAGTGCTCGCTGTAACAGAACACCGAAGCCATTCGGAGCAGGTGCGGGTTGCGTGCTCGGCCGAGACAGATTGACGACAAAAAATGCAAGTGAAAGAAAGTCATATGCATAATGCTGTTTAACGCAAGTAGTTTAAAAAAACTGTGTGTTGTGAAAAAATTAAGGGCAAAAAGCTTCTAAATGTTGACTGTTCAAATAACGATACAATGACGATTATAATATTTTGATAAAAGGTATTATTTAAATGTAATTTTGGTGTTTCCAGCGGTCGTTAAAAATTATATTAGTTTATTTCATTATTTTTGACAAAGATTTGAAAAACTACATGTTAACGAAACTGTTCTTAAATTTCACGTTAAATAACCATATTTTTTTCGAATTCGAAACTATGGACATGTGTGATATGAAATATTTGATTTACATATTCCAAAAGTATGTGTTATATTAAATACATATATCACGGTCTTCTTTTCCAACTTTATTCCTGATATTATAATAATAAAAATAAAAAAATAATATTATTATTTATTATATGTATACATACATATATATATGTGCCTCGTTGACCAAGTGGTTGCAAGGACGTCTGTTGATCGAGAAGTCCTGGCTTCGATCGGATACTATTCGATTTTCTAATAGAAACTTTTAGTGGTGATTTATAGTTTGGATCCATGCTCGGTGCATCGCAATATGTCCACCTTCTATTCCATGGTGGAACGTAAACGTAACTGGTGTAACGTGGGAGTGTACAACACTCCTCTGCTTACCTCTTCGGGGATTACAGGCGTGATAATACGTTTTACATACATAAGAGAAAAAATCGAAATATTCCGAATTACAATACGTAATTACCAATCGTTTTCACAAAGTTGTTATTTCATTAACCAATATGAAACTATATACCAAAATACACACCACATCGCGACTCGTAATAAATCTCAGGCAACGCCACGGGCGGTCGCTAGTCTCTTGCACAAGTTAATATATTCTGGCGTCGAAATAAATTACCCATCCACCATGTATTCTGCATACACTCAGTATTCTGTTATATGTGAATAAAAATATATCCACATATACTTATGTTGTGAATAAATATTCATGAATCGTAAAATATTACAAAACGAATAAAGCGACAATGACTGTGATTATTCAATACATCATTATCAATACGGCGCTGACCGGTTCGACTGGCTGCCCTTCTAACTGTTTGACTCTCTGTTAACAAACATAATCAATACAATCGACTGATTAATAGACAGAACGAAACGAATTCATCGTTCCCGTGTCACACACACACACACACACACACACACACATACACATACATATATATACACATGATCACGCTCTCGTTGGATGTTTTGTATGCGTTTATCCAATTTCAATGCATTCCGATAAGGGGATTTGTTGAAAAAAAAATGCTTTAGGTCATTTGACCCGATACACGAGTATCTAGGCATTTTACAATGGGAGAGGGGAGGTGATTAAGGGAGAGGGGAGAATAAGGAGTCAAAACTGTATGTTACAGAGCGTATGTTATTAGCGTTGCAAAAAAGAGTGTATTTTTTTTTTTTTTTAATGTTTTTGTGCATTAAATGAGTATTTATCCATATGATTAAAAATGTACCGGCTTGACTCACGTACATTTTTCGTAATGGTCCGACTAGTTTCGGACCGCGAGATAGCGGGAGACTGCATTTACACAGTTGCAACTCTTTTGTATGTACATATGTCACACTGCTAGGGTGTGTTCGTTCACTTAATTTAGGGGCGAACTGGCGTTTAACTACCCCATACTGGCCTTACATCAAGTACTTACCTGAACGCAGCTATGCAAATCCATATTAATGTATTAACCTGAATTTAATTTTCCCATATTGTCACTTCAAATACATGTTATAATTGGTGCATTGTTCACGTTAAGGTAAGTGAATGGTCGAGCAAACTTGATTAGCTGTCGATAATGTTCGATGCTCCCGCGGGAGCTGGAGGGGTTGGACGATGCCTTCTAGCATCGATGGTCGGCGAGTGACGACCACTGACCACTACAACGTCAGTTTGACGGGGTGACATCACCGGGGGGCGGTTGTCCCCCCGAGACTGCCCGGGTAAAGAGGGGTTCCTCGAGGCCCGCAGACTCGCACCCATGCGGCGAAATATCCTCCGCGGCGTACGAACGACTGCCTATGAATGAATGGTTTCAGCTTCTGGGTCAATTGAATTTTGCATGGGTGCAGGCACAAATCACGACGCAAAATTCGCCATGTTGTGGTCTGCGACAGGTCAAGTTCTTGTGAGCGACGCGGAATCGACTGCTTCGGATTCTGTTGCACACTCTCACGAACAGCGGCGATGTTTTCTGCAGATTTTGCTTTTCGTTGACGTACGGGTGTTGGCTGATTATTCACTGAGCCGGTGGGCTCGAATTTGGTCACCAAAGGTTGAATAGTCGACTTGGAAGGACGACCATGTACCCCATGAAAAGGGCGCAATGCGCGCATCGTTGCTACTAGAGAACACCCATTTTGATAATAAAGTTTTATCATTTGCACGTACTGCTTGCCGCTGTAACATGCCATAATGATTTGTCTTTAGTGACTGATTAAAAGCCGATATTTTGACAGAAAGTAAAAGAAACAATATGCTCGCCACGAGCTGTCAAAATCAACCCGTCCCTATTGTAAGACCGTATAGGTATTATTTTGTTAAACACCAACAATAACAGAACATTGTTAACGCTCTTAGAAATATCAGGCATATAAAACACTGAATGCACACTACACCAAGACAATGTACTTAATATTGAACGGTATAAGTACAATATTCTACAGTACTGAAAACGCTGACATATCGCACCGACTCTACTATTGAACCTACTACTGCAAAAGTATGACCGTAAATAAGTGCTCGTCGTTCCCCAGGGCCCATGGAGCCGGCGATGCCTCGTCGCAAGAAGTACCCCGGCGTGGCGTACAAGACGAACGAGCTCTTCGACCCGGCGCCGGCTGACGACATCCGCCCGCAGCAGACCTCGGCCTTCGATCGCGCCCGGGTGAGGCACGACACGTTACAAGTTGCTCACAAACCCTTTTCATTCCCACTCTCACTATTCTTTCC
Organism: Croniades pieria auraria; assembly: GCA_018248815.1. Taxonomy (NCBI): domain Eukaryota; kingdom Metazoa; phylum Arthropoda; class Insecta; order Lepidoptera; family Hesperiidae; genus Croniades; species Croniades pieria. The sequence goes on from DWJK01003245.1 coordinate 7,821, forward strand.
CTCTTTCCCTCCTATATACTTTTAAGTATGTCAAGAGCTAACGCTCTTCTGACTTTCTCTTACGATTGTCATCTGACATATCAAGTAACTAATTTGTTAATATAAGCTTAACACTCACAGTGCGCATAACCAATACATATCAACTAAATGTTCATATAAGCAACTATTAGTCTGTTCGAAGAAGATTTAAACTACAGAATTTGTAGATATTCAAACGTAGTCCTCCCACACCTTTCCAGTTTCCACGTTGACCCTCCTCACGCCCTCTTTACCTTCGTCCTAATAGTGATCGTTCAGTATTTGTTTTCAGTAGCCATTTATTCTTTTATCACCCTACACATAATCGTCAAACTCATTTTACAGAAAATATCTAATATAATTTCATTTTTACAACCGACGTTATTCAGCCGGCCGCTTACTTTACTTTAATCGGTACCTTAGTGTGGTTATTTGATATTTCAGCTTAACATATGAAAGATAGAGCGGAAATATCGTTACACGAAAAACAATATCGTTTTGCGTGGGTAGAAGCAAAATTGAGAATTTTAGGTCATGTGTTACTCAGTACTGCACAAAATTAGCGAAACATAAGATGCGTCTCCTATTCAATTGTGTTCATGTTGTATGGAAATAGCATATCGTCTGAGTAAAAAGTAATACGAATCATTTTTCAACCTTTGTAATTCAGAAGAAACTAAAATTATCTCGTTTAAATCTTATGTTAAACTAAAATTATCTCGTTTAAATTATCTTGGATCAACTTGATTAAAGTGATTCCCCTGAATGGGTTTTAGTCGATAGACGTGTTTACATGAGCTATCTTTATATCGGCAAAATATCTCTTGGATATTTCTCCCCTCTTTATGACTGACGGTAACTCACATTCATTATCATGTATGTATGTGTATCGCAGATAAAGTAGTAAATATCGTGAAGGTAACAGAGCAAGAGGTCATTAGGATACTATAAAGATAAACTTACCAACCCATCACCATCAACCCTTTAATTAGAACACTATGGAGAACTCGAGGCGTGCTACTTGTACACAAGATTAATGACTAGAACAATTTATTTACTTTCACGGCTTTAGTAGTTCCTAATTTACTGATACCCAAATACCCTCATAACGCTAAACAAACTCATAACCTTCGCTGGCGTTCTTTTTATGAAAAATGTATTACTATAATTAAAAAATAAAATAAAAGCCATATTTTCACACTGGCAATAGATAATTTTCAACAGCGTTTAAATAAAATTCATGCAGTATTAAAAATTAACACTCTATTAAAAATGTTAATAAGTAATGTTATAGGAGAACGTACATAGATGGATCAACCGGAAATGTTAATAAGTAATGTTATAGGAGAACGTACATAGATGGATCAACCGGAAATTACCTTTTTGCAAATTATTATTATGATTATTTTATTCTTTAAATACCAAACAAACTTGCGAGCCATTTGGAGTTACAGTAATTTCGGGTTGAAAACAACTCTATTGATGTACCACCCTGAGTTCGGTTTCAAATTCTTCACTGCACTCGACGGTTAATTTGTAATCCCCGTTATCTTTTATCTCTACCATGGTAATAGAATTTGTCTTTATAATATAGTGATCTGCCTGCCGCTTCCCACAAATTGGAACACCATATGAAAGTACCACGGCTGGCTGAGGAATAGTTACAGCAGTGACACATTTCCGCACAAATTCCGAACAAGACATTAAAAAGCTTATTCATATTATATCCTACTCTTAAAAAGAGAAGAGAAGAGTTGTATTCCAGTATAACCAATGTACTTACCCTAATGCAAGGTTGTTTTTTTTTTATTCTAAGGCAAACCCTTTTTTCGTTCTAGAGCGCCCAGAGGAACGACGCGGACCGGGCCGGGCGGCGCAGCAAATCCGAGGGTCCTCGCCAGCCGCGGTGGACGGACACGGTGGAGCCCAAGGCAATTAACATATAACTCCCTAAACACTCACTTTCTTTGTATATATAATGTTTATTGTAACGATAGGCCCGTACATGCTTACCTCTTTCGTTCTCCGTTCACACAGTGTAAGATCTTCATAGTTATTAAGAAAAGTTATTGAAACATTACTCCTACCAAATTGTGTGTGCACAATAACAGCGGTGGAAAATTTGACATAAATGTGACATCATGCTTGTAATCCCCGAAGGGGTAGGCAGAGGAGGGTGGTACACTCAAACCTTTCACCAGTTACGTTTATTTCGTGCAGTAAAATAAAGTTATCAAAGTAGTGGTAATTTAATAAACTTTTTATTAATCACAGCATTTCTTAAGTGTTGTCATATGCAAAAGTAAATGAACGTGGCTTGCAGCTAAATACAATCACATTATTTGATAAGGTTACAATGTGTATTTCCCAATAAGTGACCGTAAGCTTGTTACGTTTCTTAACAGGTGACTCACATTGCACCAATTGACGCACAGCCAATTGTCACGTGCTTTTGAAAGCTCACAATGTGATACTGTGAAAGAATTACCTATTAACACTTCATCGAAAAGAAACCATTAACATGCTAAGGAGGGTCGACAGTATTTTTCTCTGGAATTGTCTCTCGGTCTACTGATCCATAACGCCGTGGAAGCAATAAGTGTGATTAGCACGTTGCGCGTCATTTGAGAATATGCATAAGTTAAATACATGATTATTTTTATGAGCTACAATGCTTGTTATACTTTTATAATTATCTTCTTTGACCTAAAATAAAATGTATTAGATTATTAAAAAAATTGTTAGAAATTTTAAAAACAAAATGATGTGATGTTTCCTTTTTTTCTTTTTTCCCACTGTATTCCATTATTTTACATGTATACTGTTACCTATCATCCAGGCAACCACGGCCTTGGGCGAAGTCTTGGCCGCCAAGGAGCCGGAGGTGGTGAGCACGGAGTACCGCAACCAGTTCGCTTGGCCCAAGGACAGCACGGACTCTGCTCCCCGGAAAAGCATTTCAATGGGCGCCCTGAAGAAAGCTGCCGCTGCTGAAGGTAGACTGATTGATTTATTCGGTATCAAATATACGAATATGTTATCTCTGATTATGAAGGTAGACTAATTGAATCGTTATCAAATATATGTATCTCTGATTTCCTATTTTGTATCTCCGATAATATCATAACCGCCGCAAAATTCTTTCAGTCTCAAAAAACAATTGTAAAGTCATAATAACAACTCAGAGGTTTGAAGTTTTAACATTGTCTTGATTATTCGTAATTTATTTGAAATTCAACAGACTGTTGGTAAATTCTTTTTTTTTTAAATAAGAAATGTTCCAAAGTATGTCCAATATCCTTTTTAACGAAACATGGACATAATATTTGTTGCCGATTAGATCCGACGTCAAATTCAATTTTTGCGTCCTTACCTAACCTTACGTCACCTTTGATAAAAACCAGATAGGAAACCAGGACATTTCCATATGTATGTGCTTAGGGTATTTGGTAGAATGAAGACGTAAGAACACGAAGACGAATGCAGCCTTACAGAGATAATAAGTTAAGATCGAATATCTCATCTGCTAATTATTGACTAGCCTATTGATTTCAAGTAACTTTGACTTCCGACAGTGTGCTCGCGGGGTCGATCGCCTTTCAACAACTCTGTCTGTCGAGATAGAGTGTCCGTTGCACCCGAGCTCGACATTATCCCCACTACGATGCATTTGGTCATTTACCTATAAATGTTTAACAACTGTCTGCTTATCTAAGCACAGATTCTACCTAAATTGGAATGCGATGTCCACGCGAATGATCTCAAATACTATTATTTTTAATTATAAACACGGTGCAATATCCTTTGTCCCGAACAAGTCGACATTTCGCACATACGAGTACATATGTACATACATAACCCTCGTACAAGCGAACGTTGCATTTTGTTGGCCGTCGATATAGTGTGGGATAATAAATACCATTTTTCATTCAGAGGTATCATCCGTTCCAAAAACACGTTGACCCCAATGTATACCGCAATGCGAATCACGTGTGATGCAAATTGCCAGTACACAGAATGTTTTATGTATGAGTAAAAGTTCGCGAGAGACAAGGAGCCCTATTTAAATTTTAGATTTTTCACATTTTTGCTCTTCGAACATTGGTAACCCGTGGCTTTCTACAAACTTTGTCAAAATAGGAATCTGTTCAACAAAATTTTACGTCAAATACGTTTACAGTTATTGTATATTTTGTTTAATTTGCTGCTGGGTAAAAATGGCGCCGGTTACTGAATAGAACTGGCAACAACGGAGAAAGTTATCCATCTTCATCTATCGTTTTTAATATTTATTACGATTTCTCGTGTTTAAAATATTTATAATAATGTAAAGAATGGAAGTTACACAATTGTATATTGATTAACAGTGAGATGAGAAATGAGTAATCTAACCACATGAACAATTTTTACATCGTTAATTGTCGTAGGAAACCAAAAACGCATAGAAAATGATTCATCAGCTTTCCAAGATGAAGAATTTCAGGTTCTATCCATTGCCTATAAAGTTGTAGCACGCTAAATGTTGGAAGGTAGATTTGATTATTGAAGCTTACAGCTTGTCACTGAACAGTTTAAACTAAAAAATATATTAAATACCAAGTAAGTTTCGTAACCGCTTTTGTCGACAAGATTTAAGGAATTATGGAAGGTACATCGGTTTGTTCCACTTCACATAAGAAAGTATTAACCATTTGTAGTTGCCAACAAATTGGCGCACTGTTCCAGCAGTAGCACGAGCCGATAGTTTCTACTTTATGAGCAATTCCATTAGCTGCGTCCTTCGTATTTGTGTACGCAATGAACGGAACGCGAAACTGTGTTGGTGCTAAGCAATAGTATGAATAAATGGAAACCCATGTGTTTCTTTGCATTTGCTTCCATCAAAATCAACGAATTTTATACAGAGAACCTTATGCAGTGTACGTGCCCCGCGATGTTTTCCTTCACCGTTATGGCAAATGACATTTAATCTCAAGCATTACAACAACTGCGAATGGAAAAAACTGTTTAGTTTTAGATATGAGACAATTCAATAATTGAGACTGTAACTATTGTATTTACTACTCAACAATACATTTTCGTTCGAACTGAAACTATAGGTATTTGTAAAGACCCAAATGTATTTTAAATATTCAGTTTGACTGTTTATGTTCAATGCTTAAAAACGAACCATTTCAGGGTCAGTGGAAGCGGAACCACTGATGAATCACGTGGACGGTGACCATGACGACGGTCAGAAACGGTACATCGAGGACTATCTTTGGAACGGACAAAAACCGGGTGTCCAGAGGTAGGTGTGATGGAACCAGTAGTATTTGAAGTAGACAGGTTGATGTTTTACTTCACGTTGTCTATAGACTGTGCTACTTGATACATTGTGATAACGTTATATTTGAGCTGCTGAAACGTGGAATGAAACCCAATCTCCATTTAACGTGTACAACAGAATCTGTTTACAAAAAGCTGTTACAATGGATTGCTGTTACACGAATATATACATATATATATACACACACACACAAACACACACACATATGTACGTATA
>DWJK01003246.1:0-13382 GCA_018248815.1 Croniades pieria auraria
TATTACTGACATACCATTACGTTGCGTTATATACAGGTAGGTACGGTGTACAATTATTCGTACGTTGTCTAATAACATTTCATTGTTCATAACTAATACATTTTTAAAATTAGTAAAAATAAAATTTAAAATCTTAGTTTGCTCATGTATCTCATATGCTCATATATAATGTATGAGCTTAGCTTTATCAGCAGATCAGTTATTCATGTCAGGTAACAAAAACTACTTTACTGATGCTTTTGTTTTATCCTTTATTATCACGCGAAACAAGCTTACTTTACGAATTATCAATTCTAGGAGCCAATTGATATTCGGTAATGAAAAGTTTCACGGATCAATTAATGTTGAGGTTCGAACGCGACGGAGAACTACGACGAGCAAGCACAGTGCAGCGCGGCCTTCAAGGTGCTGCGGGGCATGGTGGCCGCCTGGCTGCGGGATGTCACGCTCTACAAGAATGTCTTCGCCGACTTCCAGATATCGCACTTCTACAGGTGACACCCTCGCTCCCTCTGCAGTTATTGTATTTTACCAAAAAAACAATATTACGGCCATGTTATAATCCCTCTACAACAGGAAAAAAACTACGAAACACTAGCAATGTTGCAACAGTAAAGATATTTCCCGTGATTCTAATGTGAAATCACATAAGGAGCTGACGTACTGTGTCTAATAGTAAGTAGTCGTTAACTATAGATCCTAGGAATCCAACTCGTTGACACATTCATTGAAGGAAACTAAAGCGGCTCAGAAAAACGTTTATTGAGCAGATGTACCAAAGTCAGAAGAAGTACATATAAAAAAGCAGTGTGAAAGCTATAAAGCAATGTCAACCAACCCCTGACCATTCAGTGTTGCAATGAGAATTCAGTGTTCCAAGAAACTTGTTTAAATAAATAAAATTCCCGAACTGCTTGATGGTCAGATGGCTGAAGACGCCGACGTCGCTGCTGTACGACCCGGCGCTGCGCCGCACGCTGCACAGCCTGATGAAGAAGCTGTTCCTCATGCTGGTGGCCGAGTTCAAGCGGCTGGGCTCGCAGATCGTGTACGCGGACTTCAACAGGATCATACTCAGCACTGGAAAGGGTTCCATTATGGAAGGCATCGGTGAATAGAATATTCGATTCAAACAACATTTTCCCCTTTTAAACTATTACCTACAATTCCAGGCCTTTTTTTTACAGTCAAAAATTTATTTTATAGCTTCTGCTATATGTTGTTTCTGATGAGAAAACGTTTTATTCAATGTATAATGTCAATGGCATTTAATAATTTCTTACGAGTTTATGAAAAATAGGTGCAAATTAAAACTTTAATTGTCACTGTAAAAAGTATGGAATATTTCATTTACAATATGGTGTTGATACCAAATTGATAATTATGAAAACATAAAAACAAGATATCCAAGTTTGCTAAAGACCACATAATATGATATTTCGTTTAACATTGATTTGATAGAGCAATTTTTGTCCAGGCTACGTGGAGTTTGTGGTGCAAAGCATCAGGAACAAGGAATTGTTCCACGGGATCGATATACGATACAAGCAGTGCTGGTCTTACTTACTCTGGTTGGATGAATCCAATTATGCTGGAATTGAGGTGAAATAAAACATAAATTTTCTTGTATGAAACAAATAAATTAAATATTTTATATTTTGTAAGCACTTAAAATATTTCACTATAATATTGAATCTGTCAAAACGAATTTATTCATAACGGCTGAATAGTTCTGGAATCCATCATTGGGGTTTCATTATGAAAATAATGTATCAGAATTATAAAAAATAATTCAAATTATCTAAATTAATAAAGCGTTTAAATTAGAATGTGTGTAAATAATTTCTTGAAAAATATCATCGTACGTATACCATCATCTTTTATATGAAACAGGGCAAGCTACCCGAGGGGCTCGTCGAGGTCGGCTCGTCACAAGTCGGAAACGCGACAGAAGAACCGGAAAATGAGGTACGAATATTTAAAAAATTAATAAAACGTCACCACGTCAATAGACGTCGATCAAATACAAAATGAAACTGGAAGCGATCACCATCCGAGTGCGGTCGGTGCGCAGGGCCCCGTGAGCATGCAGTGGAGCCTGGCGCGCGTGCTGCCGCGCGCCGTGCGCGAGCAGTTCGCGGCGGCCGCGCGCGCCTGGCTCGGCGCCGCGCGCCGCCGCCACCTGCTCGCCGGCGACCTGGCGCAGCAGCTCTTCCGGTTCGTATGCTTTATATCGGCGAGCCTGTCCACACGCGGTGCCGCTGCCGTCTGTTAAACCCCTATTTGCAACGAGGGACGGAGTCGAGGTGTTAGTTTTGTATGAGTTAGGTGTCATATGATTTGATTGTACTCGATGTCACTCATCTAGCTACTCGTCGCACACGTAACGCATTTATAAAAAGCGTCTATCACGATTTCTTTAGAATTTACAGTATTCATACATCATCGTCGTCGTCGTCGGCCTACTCCCGTCCACTGCTGGACGTATTCATACGACTACTACTAAGTCATACTTTACAGCTGCTGACGTCTTAAAACCTCAATACGTACATTATATGTTCATGACCATATTGGCCTTATTAACATTTTGTTGTTGATTTAATTTAACAGATAAAGACACATTTATTGTTGGTTCACATGAACGTGTACTATGATCTGTTAGATAGTAGACACCGTCGACATCTGTTATTTAACTTCGTTTTTACCTGAATACATATTTTTTCTTTAAGATAATGTAGAATATTTTTTAAGAATGACAGAACAAATTAACACACGTATGCCCACCCTTCGAGCGTCGGACATCGAGCCGCACCCCGGTTTAAAAGCGGACGCGTTCGAACCGGGCACGACGCCTGCGCTGCTGTTCGTTAACGCCATCTGCAAGGTGTTCTCATTGGACGCTAGCTTGGAAGAAGAGGTAGAACCAATAGTATATTTTGCACCAGGTTAATGTGAAACAATTACCAATAGTTATATTTAATACTAAAATGTTTAAACTAGCCTTGTAATATTTTTGTTTTTTTAGATGCGAGGTAAACTAAATTTGACGGTGAATTTAGTTTTCACTCATTATGACTCAGTGAATACTTTGCCTTTTGTTCTGTAAAATAATGTCCTGTGAAGCCTACATACAGCCGTCAATCTGATACCGAACTCGATCGCTTGTACGTTTATGAAAACGGGTACCAAAATATACGTACAATTTCAGCGAATGCAGTCAGATACAGTCTCATGTTTACCAACCATAATTATTAGGTTGTCCTCAGCCCGCTGAAGGACATGAGTCTCCTGATAGGGACTTTTATCTTATAATTTCCATCCTGAGCATGCGGATTGAGATCGCAGAGCGCATCTCGTTGAAACGCCCACGTTGTAGCCCGTCGGCGATCAAGCCAACTAGTTGTGATTATTAGCAATCAGTCGGTCGCCGGAACTTCGTGTGTCGTACAGCCTTATTACGTTCGGTAGTGTAATGTTAAAGCCGCCGCGTGCAGGTGACGCTGCTGCGGCGCAACCTGCTGCGGCTGGCGGGCGCGCGCGAGTTCGAGCGGCGCGCGGAGTGGCGCGAGCCGTGCGCCGCCTGCGTGCTGCCCGAGCTCATCTGCCGCGTGTGCAACCACTGCCGCGACCTGGACCTGTGCCGCGACTCGCACCGCGCGCTGCACAACGACGTGTCAGTTGACTTCTTATGAGTACTTATATTACCTCAACACATTCATTCCTTTCAGTATTCATACAGAAATAAATTTTGTCCTGTGATCTACTAGTCATTGTAGAGCTATTATTTTACAACTAAATTCTCACAGATGAAGAGGAATGTTTTTAAATAAAGTTCTCCTGAACAGTTTAGGAATCTTAAAAGTCATTTCACATTTGTCTTACAGTCCAGTGTGTCTGTGTCCGATCTGCAATACCGCCTACGACAACCAAGAGCTGGAATGGCGTCTTATCGAGATCATGAACCGGCGAGCCATGACTTATACACTGCAAGATCTAATATGTAACAGATGTCATCAGGTATATAGAGTTCATATTTTTAAACCTTTAGTTGTCTGAATTGGAAATCTAATTTTTACATTAATTCACTGATATAAGTTTGATTAAATCAATTCATTACATGTAAAGAAGACATGATTATTTATTTTACAGGTTAAAAGGGAAAACTTGACAGTAGTTTGTGACTGTGCCGGTGATTTTGCACTCATGGTGCCCGTCAAGGAGATTCACACGCAACTGGCAACATTCAAGACCATTGCAGAGTATTACAAAATGCCTTTGCTCATAGAATTAATCGAATTTAATATATTGAACATGTGATATAATGCGTAAATAAGAAAAAATCAGTTTTTATACATATTCTTTTATTTCACAATATAAATTAACACTACAATTGTTATAATACCATACATTAATAGTTACTGCAATTTCCAGCATATAAAAACCATCCAGTAGTCATTTAGAAATCTACAAATAGAGATTTGCTGACCACAATCAAAGATAATATTATTGCAGCACAATTGCTGGTATTTATTAGTCGAAAGATTTTTTGTTCCTTTTAATAGTACAAAAACATGAAGGGTTCAAAAAATTATTATTCACATTGGACCTTAAGTAAATATTGAGGTGTAAATAGTAAAATGTTGAGCTGTTTATAAATCAATCATTTTTATATTAAGAAGATAACAATGATTTATTCACAGATCTGATCAAGTTGAATTATGACAACTTCATATTTGGAGGACTGGAAATTCTAGATAAATGTATTGTACATATCAAGCTTGTCAAGGGGTTTAACCATCACAGTTATACAACATTTAATGCACACATTATTGGATATTAGGTAGACAAAATTAAACAACAAGATTGATGTAACACCAATATCCACATTATATTAATTAGCAAACATTAAAAGATGACAAAAAACATGTAGAATTACAGAGTAAGGACTTTATCTGAAGGTGGTGCGTAAACTAAATCTTTAGCAACTTCACTAATGCTCACCCATTGGCTTTCCTTGTTCTCTTTCCACAAGCTAATTTTGTTATCACCACCAGAGACTGCCAAAACGGTACCAGTTGGAGACCAGCTCAGACTCCATACAACATCATCAAATGTTTTTAGAATTGTAGGTGTCCAGGAAATATAGTCATCACTCTTCCAGATAACTACTCTTTTATCTTGAGAGCAACTTGCTATCATAGATTTACTGGAACCAAATGCTGGAGCCCACACTACATCTCTAACCCAATCTGTGTGCATCTCCAGTCTTGTTTCTTCAATCCATTGTTCTCCTTGTTCTTTCCAAATCTGAAAAATCATATATATCACTGTTTTTTAAGATATGACATAGACATTTAGACTCTGGAGTACAAAGGTAGAAATTATTTTGTCTCATTGGGACCTAGATCTTTCAAACCAAACACAAAAAAGTGAAAAAAAAATAATGGGTGCTACACTTTTACATGTCATAGGTATTAGAAGAATATCACCCAATAAAATTAAATTTATTTAATATTATATTATTTGTATACTTTGGTATAGTATCCTTTATCTATTTTAAAATGAAATAATAGGTTGAATGGGACATAAACTACATTTGATTGAAGTAGTCAGGTAGTTCTGTTTTAGTACAGTACAGGTTGTAAACTTAATGTAACATCATTTGGTGACCATTTGCTACTTTGGCAAGTGTTATAATTGATTTTTTTGCATAAACCGACTTTCATTATGGATACCTTCTCTTCAGAATAACACAATATTTTCAACACACAAACATCAAAAATATATTAAAAAATAACATCGAAAATATACCTTAATTAAGTTGTCACAGCCACCAGTCACCATTCTCTTGGGTGCTGGCTTTTGACTATTTTCGTCTTGACTCAAATCGGAAATAATCGCGGAGCACCAATTGACGGCGTTAACGCCGATAGCGTGGGCGCCCGGTATCTTCTTCACATCCCAGTTGCCGCCATCCTGGTTGTATGTAAGAATGGAAATGGATCCGTCGGAGCTGCAGCAAGCTAGTACTAATCCATATTCTTCGGGCGCCCAATCTATTGAGTTTACCGAACTCTCGTGACCGGTGTATTCATACATTTTTGTCCACTCTCCAGATTCTTTCCAAATTATAACTTTTCTATCGTAAGAACATGATGCAAGAAGGTTCCCATGCTTCGGGTGCGACCAGCACACTTGCCACACCGGCCCGAAGTGTCCTTTGAGATCCGCCACTAGATTATGGCTACCATTTTTTAAATCATATACTTTTACAGAATTATCCGAAGAACACGTAGCCAGGCGCAATCCATAGAAATCCATCTGTGCATCGTGTATCATATCCTCGTGGCCAGTATCGATTGTATTTGTAACACTTATCATTTTGGCGGATTTTTTATACAATTACAATCAAATTTATGTTATCCGAATATCTCAAAGGTACCTCTGCTTAACTGGCAAATGTCAAAAAAGTTGACGTGGAAATCGACATGCGATTGAAATGTAAATGTTGCCGTCATTGCCATATGATATCTTACCATGTATATATTTTAAGCTGGACTCATAAAAAATTATGTAAAATATTCCTTTCCATAAAAACCGGAAAAACGTTTGAAATGTACCCAAGACATTCCTATGTAAGTCGGAATAAATGCTTGTTGTTTTTGATTCTTAACAAGTAACTTTGGTATCGAATTTTTATTGTATATTTACTTCGTACTTTAGTATGGACTTATGGAGTAAATATGCAATAAACGACTTAACTGGTCAATTTCGTAAGGTTAATGAATTAACATATTTATATAATAATTCATTATGCTTACAAAATTGACCAGTTAAGAGTTAGGTTCAATTCCCACTACCGCAGAATTGAAATGAAGCGCCGCAACTTGAGTTCTATCTCTATTTACTACCAAGCAAAAAAAGTTAATTAAGAAAATAATTCGATGTGCTTTTAATTTGGAAGTAATCTTTCGCTTTGACTCTACCATGTGGAAATTGATCAAGATTTTTTGCGCATTGTTTGATTGACCTATCTTTGTTCAGTTTATATCAGTTGTCTACAATATGTAACTTTCCGTGTGCCTGTTAATTAAACCTTATGTTTTATTTAAACTAATTTGTGCCTATTGAATACGAAACTACATTTTAAAATTAGCTTTAACTACATAAAACTTGAAAGTGCGCAAAAACCTTTTTTTTTTCTCTTCTCCTTTCATTCTCTAAAAGATTCACAAACATTTATTATCTCTATACAACTGAAGCAAAATTTTATCTTCTTTAACTACATTGTAAAATTAGCTTTAACTACATGAAACTTGAAAGTGCACAAAAACATTTTTTTTTATTCTCTTCTCCTTTCATTCTCTAAAAGATTCACAAACATTTATTATCTCTATTCAATTGAAGCAAAGTTTTATCTTCTTCATTGTCTTTATCATTATCATCAACACTTTTACCTTTCCGTTATTGGATACGGGTTACTTTAAGAAACAAAAAAACCTACAAACTTATACTGCTGATTATGTTGTATAACTATTAATTTGCGTACTTTAGATGACAAAAAAATATTAAGAAGAACTCGTAAGATCTATAGACTGAATCATACACCAGTCTACCCATAAATAACGAAATTTTTCAACGTAGTAATGTGTAAGTAAGTAATCCGTAAGTCTAAAAAAGCATAATGTACTGTTGTGATCAACACAAACTAATCGGACGTCACCTTGTAAGTATTAAAGCTTACAACGATTTACGAGTATCAATTTGCAAATGACGTGGGTGAATGTACATTGAATGACACTGGCATGCTGAATCACATGTCACCAAAAGCCAAGAACGTCAAATCGAAAGCAATGTCAGATTTTGATCCGTTGTCAAAGTAAGAATTCTTTATAACCGAAAATACTGATGAGCTAATAAATAAAATTATGAAAGTTAATCCTTATTATATATAACCGAAATGTCCGAGAAAGAAGGAGTGTTTAAGAACCTAATTAGTTTACTCGAACAGGATTACCGCGGTGTAAACGTACGTGAAAAAGAGTTGAGGACGAAGTGCATTCGAGAAAAACTTTATGTTTTGTTTATATATTTCTTACATCGGTATTCGCTATTTACTTTCAGATAGCAGTTTACGCTCTCGCTACAGCTAGCCTGGCCTTTTCTATTCACAAAATTAGACCGGTAAATATATAAAACATTGGTTATATGCCCGAATTCGTAATTACATAACTAAATGTTTGTATTTTTTAATAGGTCAGCAAGTTTTCGAAGGCTAGTAAGATACCAGACCACTTTATAAAGACCCATCAGCCTCTGAAAGGAGTGTGCGCAGGAGTGCAACATTCGCCGCTACGTGTCCTCGTCAATCACAAGGCTCCGCTCTATTTACCCTTATGGCATTCCAGTAAACCTCCACTACCTGTCAAGGTCAGATTGTGTTGATGGTGTGCTGTGCCAATATATTTTACAATATACACTTATATGTACATATATAATCATATTGTCCCCTTGAAATATTCCATCTGATAATAAATGATCACATGACATTTTTTCTGTCGGTATATTTTGTTTATTATACAGAAATATAGTATGGTTATAAATTTTTTGTCCATGATCAGGCAGTTGTTATGTCAAAATGTATACTTGCTATTATGTCAACATGTCAGTATTATTGTTGGATTATTAGATGTAAAATTAAGATTTTCTGTTATTAACACATTTAAAAATGTTGACTTAATGAAATTCTGGACTGTGGATCTAAGTGATCAAATTGGTCTGCTGGTTAAGTTTCCTGGCAGCCTGATGAATGGAGTTATTATATGTCTGTGACAAGTATCACTCAAGAAATGTAGTGTGGAGTTCACAATGCCATAGAAGTATATAACTGTAGAAGTAATATTCATTATGGCTATTAAACATTGTTCATCATTATCATCATCATCAGCCCATTACTATCCTGTACTGGATGTAGGCCTCTAAATAGAATATAACAAACAGGTTTTATAAGGTTGAGTCTAAGAAATTTTAAAATGGCATACTTGATTTTAATGCAATAATTTTAAATAAACCATTACTTCAGTATATAATTAATTTATGTAAGTTGTAAGTGTTGACTGGCCCATTGAGCTAGTGAAGTGTTAAGGCTATAGATTGCCATGCTCAATCTCACATATACTGGTGTCCCCACAATGTTTTCTTTTACCATTGGACGAAATTCTACCTAATTTTAAAACATAATTTTTAAGAATAAGGTGTGCACCAAGATTTTAACTCCCGAAGTAAACTTCCAGAGACTATCTAAGAAGAAGCTGAATTTTAAAACTAGGATATCACTGATTATACTTATTGAAACACTGGATAATTGAAGCTTAAATTATTTTTTAGCTGTGGGGAGTTGACATTGTTAGTGGAAATGCTGTGAACTGGTTGGAGTGTGTGGCCAAAAACAAGCAGGTCACCCTGAAGCCGATCACTCGAGATAATGATGACTTAGTTTCTACCATCCTTTTGCATTTACCTCAGCCCAAGGTGAGATCCTTTAAATAGTTAAACATTTGTATGTAATCAAATATGCTAAATCGTCGTAAAGTATATGTTTCTTTGATTCTCATAATATCCAATATTTTTTTTGTTTGTACCATATGAAATTTACAGTACATAATGTTTACTCAGACATATTACAGTACCATAGATAATAGGTTTGTGCTCGTCATACCATAGAACTATAAGTTAATAGGAGTTTTTCCTTAATAAATAACAATAAAAGAAGGTACAAAAAGTTTGTGAGTAACAGATACTACATTTTCAAGAAATTTTTAAGTTG
Organism: Croniades pieria auraria; assembly: GCA_018248815.1. Lineage (NCBI taxonomy): Eukaryota > Metazoa > Arthropoda > Insecta > Lepidoptera > Hesperiidae > Croniades > Croniades pieria. The sequence goes on from DWJK01003246.1 coordinate 9,827, forward strand.
TTTATATACACACACTTTATGAACCTTAGTCATATTAGTACTAATGTTATGTTTTGTTACATTATGTTATTGAAAAGATATATGAGTTCATCTTGAAAATATACAACTGTGAGAAAAACATCTTTTTAAATAAATGTAACATAGTAACAATTTTACATTTTTGCTGCAAATTTTTTGTCACATCTAAGTACAAGTTGATTATTGAGATAGATTGTTCACCATTGTTTGATTTTCTGTTTAATGTTAAAGTAAATGTCTTTTTGCTTAATGTTAAGATAAATGGTGTTAAATGTGAATTCCAGATAATGGAATACGAACACAAAGTGGTACAGTAGATTTAATTGTATTTTATGTTTAGGCTACTGTTAGTAATGTGAGCACTGATCTGGTACCTAATCTATCTCTACTTACCTGAAGCAGAATTTAATTTAATAGCGTTAAAAAGTCTGCTGTTTAGAGAAATAGATACAGTGTATATGTTTCAGTATTCTTTTGAGCTCTGGAGTGGATCCTGTATGTATAGTTAAGTTGATAATGCCTTATTATATTACAGGCAAAAACTGTAGAGATTCTGGACATTGGACAGAAATTAGTGGAGCTCGGTTTTGCTAAAGCATCTGTGCCCGCCGTATTGAAGAAGAATACGTTAGAATCGGCACTAGCGCCGGCGATCCTCTCCGCTGAAAGTCGTGCAAAGGATTATCGTAACGGCATCTGGTACGACAACCTTCCACCAGTTCCAGTGTATGTCGTCTACTGGCGGAAGGGGTCGCAACTTACTTCCGAATTGCTAATGTTATCAGCGAAAAACCTATTCAAACTCCTAACTTTTGTAACCAAAAGTGCCTTAATCGGAGTAAAGAAATTAGCTCTCCTGCCATTTAAGTCCAGACCGAAGCAAGTGCAAACGGTATAAATGCATTTATTTATAGAGTACGTCAGACAATAATTCAGTATGCCCGAAATGTTATGAGGTTCCGTAAATTTTTTGTGACTCTAGACGAGCTTTGAAATGTGAGAAATATTCCTATGATTTTTATTGTTGGTAAATAAATGTTATAAACATAAATTTTTTATTATTACATAACCATTGCATTAAAAACTGCTACGAAGTTTGTGGGAAGCTGAGTGACACATGTATCATAGGAGACACAATTATGGTACAAATCAAAAACAGAAAATTTGTAAAAAAGCACTGTTTATTCAAAATTAAATATATAGTATATATTACATTAAAATATTATAATAATATCTTAATTAAAATAGCAAAGAAAAAGTACAGCTAATAATCTATTGAATGAATATCCTTCATACCATTTGCATTGAAATCTAATACCGATTAATTTTGTATTGACAACAAATTGTCATTATAAAAAACTGAACCTAATTTACACATTTCACGACAAAATACTGTAAAAGTGGACCGATGAAGAACAGTCGCATAAAAGAAGTTAAAAATTAATTTCACCAGAAGCCCAGTTTGATGTTTAAATTAGTGATCTTATTTTATATCACAAATAGTACATTCTCACCCATAACGACGTGCGTCGACCGCGATACGACACCTCCAATGAAATGATCGAGTGGATATAAAAATACAAAAAGCAAGTCTGATGCACCAGTTACAAAATGTCGATCGAAAAATATAGTTGAGGTGGGTGTGGCCCACGTTCACGTCAGTAGAGGTCGCGAACGGGCGTGGCCGGCGTTGAGCGGCGTCAGAGGATGCTGCAGCGGGACAGCCACGACGTGGGCTTGCGCTGCTGCTCGTTGGGCTTCAGCTGGTGCACGCCGCTCCGCGCGCCCGCCGGGTTGCTCGCCTCCTGCCCCAGTTACGAACATGTCACACAACGCAAAGCACACAAAAATGTTAATAAGTATTTGAAAACAAAAAAAAATTAAGCGGGTAGCTGTAAAATCTAAACCGTTTCAGCTGTGATTAGATTTTCAATTAATTTAATCGCTGACGGGCATAACAATTAAGTAATAACTTTTTTCTAAATAACTCGGCAAATATCTATTATTAGTTCATGTTTCATATAAACTTCCGTATCTCTCCGTATATTATATATTCTCCGCATATTAGCTCTCATTATTGTAATAATAAATGAAGTACGTATAGGGAAAGAACAATGGGTTAAACCCACACTGTTATTGTAATTAATAAACCATATTCTTCCAATATTAAATACATGACTATGTAAATTTCGTTATTATAAAATATAGGAGGCCCTTAATATTGCATTATTAACAATAAAATCGATTACTTTATGGCAATGATGAAAAGCATTGAATTGATTATAAGAGAACATCTCTCTCGACCCTTTTATCATTCCACTGTTGGAACACGGGTCTCCTCTCAACATCAGAGGGTTAAGGCCAGTCTGCTGCTGTAGTCAAATGCGGAGTGGCATATTTCACACGATTTAGAGATTTTTTTGAAGATACAAATAATTAGTAGTTATCACAAATCGATCAAAACAAAAGTAAAGCGCAAAATACTAACAAAACACAAACGGACAAAAACGACGTCAACTAAATGGTATGCAGTATGATATAACAGTTAGGAGTTGTGCGGACAAGCGGGCGGTAACCGCAGGCCCGGAGTAGCTTCTGTCTATAAATAAAAATCGCTACTCAAACAGCTCTCGATATATGCGCAATAAAAAAACATTCTAAAACAATACGTAAACAGATCTCAAATATTACTAAGTGCACAGTATAAAAATATAAGCTATATAACATTCTTAATAAACATGTACTTAGCTCTCAAATTACTTAGGGATTTGATTATATTTTGTAAATCATTTTATCGTTTCTTTGTTTTACACGAGTTTAGTCTTGTCAGAATGTTAGGGGTTAAGGCATTTGCCCACCACGCCGGCCAATTGCAGATTGGCAAACTTCATAGTTACAACTCGTCTATTAAATACCTTCTTGTAATATATTGCAATGGAAAAATTTGATACGTGTGTTTTAATTAAACTTTTGTCTATATGAAAAGATTAATCACTGCCTGTTCAGTTACCGCGCGAGTAAGTAGGGCCGTTAAAGTTTAACGATCACAGGACGGTCAAGAACACACGCCGTGCTAGTGGAAATTTTAAGACCAACACAAACATTAATACAGTGAAGCTGTTTAGCGGTACATGCGCTGCAGAGCCGTTGTAACTATACAATAAAATGCCAATGTAACGACTACTTATTCTTATTGGCAACAAAATTGTTATTGATTAATACATCTCGTACATATTGGAATGGGAACAACCGCATAGTAAACTAGGAAATTTCCCGATTTATGGGGAATGAGAGATGAATTATTGGTTTCTGTAATCAATGTTTTATTACTGATAATAGAGACTGTATTTGGGATCAAGTTAATTGATAAATTAATGGAATAATTCCATAAAATAAATGTATCTACATATTGATTATTAAATTTCAAAATAATGGTGACTATGTATAATTAAAGGAAGGTTTTCATGTATTCTACAGCAAAAAAAGGGAACATCACGCCTGTGATTTACGAAGGGATAGGTAGCGGGATGCAATACAC
>DWJK01003247.1:0-13379 GCA_018248815.1 Croniades pieria auraria
GTTTGTTACATTTGAAAATTTTCTAGTCATAAATAGTGTCCTTGTTACTGCATTATGCATTTAGTTATTGAATAATTCACAAGTAATATCCTTGGGCGGTTAAATTGGGATAGAAAAACAGCTTTAATGTTGAATTGTTTGTGGACAATGTGTGTCATAGGACGGAATCCAGAATAACTGCTGTATAGGACCTAAACATAGGGTATTTGTTATGGAAATTTGTTTATTTGTCATTTGGGGTGTAGAATATAGATTTGCACATAAAATTTGTTTAAAATCATTTATTAAATACTCATTGTATAGCAAATTGAAAAAATGCACATAGTCTCTACACACACCATTAAATTAGACAAATGAAAGCATAGGTCTAATCAGAAGTAAATAAATTATTTGTCATGAATTATTCATCATTAGAATCATTGTATGTGAAAATTTAAATGGATTAAGTTCATGGGGTCGTCTGCTGATGAGCATGTATAATGGTACTTATTGAAAGCATAGCTTTAATATAATTTTGAATTCATGATTGTCATCAAGTCACTCAAGTTGAATCAAGCAATTGTATTGAACCGTTACATGTCTCTATTTTTAAATGATTAACTTGCTTTAATGAATTAAGATTATTATCAAGAGAGTCATCCTTCATGGAAGAGCTTTAATCAATCTGGTACCTTTCCTGAAATTAGTGCCATTCTTTCCGGTCCTAGACCTGTTAAGTTCAGCAGCAGCTAGCTATTTTATTAACGTCGTCAGGCCGCCCAGACACACAGGATATTGAGGTCGAGGTAACCAGATATGGCTTCTGCCAGATATGGGAGTTTTTACTTGGTATCAATGCATAGAACTAACTGGTCGCCTAATATAAGCTATGGAGTTTAGATACGCATGTATGAAAAGTGAAGATTTATTAATAGACAACTATTGCGTATCACGTTATCAATGGATCGATATCGTAGAGTGCGCATGCCCAAGAATCTCTCCGGGTTCGTTTCCAAGAATTATTTGCATAATGGAAATAAAATAATCCCTCGATACGGTTCGTTACAGATTTTTTTCTGTTTTTGATATTGTAGACTAAAACTGGATCTTCCAGAGTGTTTCGCATTTGTATTTTAATGATTCCTGCAATAGGATGGTTCGACATGGACCTGGGGGCAAAAAATTCCATCTACGCATCCAGCCACTACCAGCTACTTTGCGTATATCGTCAAGTTATATCATTCACGTGTAAATATGATGTACGAGATACTGAAGTTATTTTAGTTTGTTTTAATATCTAATACCTTAAAATATTTTGAGTTGTTCTAATACATCCGAGATATATTTGACATTTATAATTTTTTGTTCTGGTTGCTGCAATATTGTTTATAGTCGTGGGTTTCGTGCGACTTAAGTTAACACTTATTGGTTATATTTTGAAATTATGCTTAAAGAATGTTTTCAAGGTACGGAAGTACAACTTAATAAAAAGACGTTACTGGCTTTTGTTTTTTAAGTAAGTTACTGAGGGTTATCATGAACATAATAATAATAAAATAAAAATGTGCTATAGTTATTATTGAGTTGAATATTTAGGGCGGCGATAATTTTTAAATTATGTGCCGATTGCCATTGAGGTGTGTATGACTGACAGTAACTTACATTACCTGTTTGCTTGCGTGTAACCCCCTTTCATCCGCGCGCATATCGCAGGCGGGCTTTTTGCTAAGTGGTCACCTATAGTATTAGCGTGATCGGAAGATAACTGACATTTGACTGACAATTATGGCTTTAGTACTGAAGCCATAATTCGCTAACCAGTATTAAACTCTATTCTTGTAATTGCACATTATTATTAAATATGTGTAATCTCAACGATCTATGTAATACACACGATTCTCCCCAATTTTCAATAATATTCAATCAATGATATTGAATAGCACTGAGTAATAAAAATCAGTAAGTATAATAATTTTCGTTGGCGAGTTGAGCGATGTATATACGTATACACATATACAATACAGATGTATTGGCCGTGGTCTGATCTCACTCGTCTGAGTTGCTCAGTTCAATTATGTTCCAGGTAAAGGCGCTGAAGAAAATATGCAGGACCAAAAAGGTAAAGGGAAAACACCAGCTAAGAAGAAGCAGAAGCGTCAGGCCAAACCAAGGTGGGCAGCCATTTTGGTGCGGTTGTAGAGGACAGTAAATTGCAATGTAGTTATATAGGCGAAAGTATATGTAAAAATTATAGCTTGTGTACACAGATTTTTTAGATTCTATTTTTATTTAGATGTCACTGTTATGTATTTTAGCATTCATTTTTGATGATCACTTAGACTTTAATATGTTAAAAACTATGAAGAGTAGTAAGGCCTCAAAATCATCTAAAATAGTATACTTAGTCTGGCCATAAATACTGTTACAAATAAAAGTAAACAAAATATTACTTTTGAATTTAGAATCTGTCATTTTTATACGATTGTTCATTGTGTTTCCGTATTTTCGCGCCAACATATTGTAAAATATTTTGTGATATTAAAATAGAGTGGGGTGTTAAAGAGAACCGAATCGCTGTGATTGCATTACATAAAGTAGGAACGGAGCCAAATACAATTTTTAAAATTCTGCATACGCTTGGTATTAGTCAAATGTTTGAGTACCGGGCTATTGATAGGTACAATGAAACCGTTACTATTTGTGACAAAAAACGATCTGACCGTTCATGTAGTGTTCATATGAAAAAGGCGATCAAAGCAGTAAGGGAAAGAATTTGAAGAAATCCTGTCCGAAAGCAAAAGATTTTCTCTCGGGAGATGAAGATAGCAGCTAGAATCATGTCGCGTATTTAAAAAGTTGACTTAGGACTTGCAGCCTATAAGAGACGCATTGGTCATTTCTTACCACCTTAGCTATGAAGAAATGACTGAGCCATATTTTTGTGACAAAGGCATCAGAAACATCGGCACATGTGTATCAAGATACCATTCTTGAGGACGTAGTTAAGCCCCTTAACAGCACTATGTTCAATAATCAAGAATGGTCCTTTCAGCAAGACTCGGCGCCGCATCATAAAGCTCGATCCACCTAATCTTGGTTACAAACGAACATTCCAAACTTCATCAGAGTTGAAGTCTGGCCGTCATCTAGTCCTGATCTTAATACACTGGATTACGATTTATGGTCAATTTTAGAGAGTGTAAGGCTTGCTCTAAACGCCATGATAATTTGGAGTCCCTAAAACAATCCATATGATTGGCAGTGGGGAGTTTTCCCATAGAAAGACTTTGTACTGCTATTGATAACTGGCCTCAATGTTTATAGGACTGTATTGCAGCCAGTGGAGACCACTTCGAATAATGTTTATATATTTTCAGTGGTTTTATATTAATGTATTAAACTAACACACTGTAATAGTAATAAATGTTACATACAATAAAAAAAATATTGTTTTTCTTTGTAATAATATTTATGGCAAGACTAAGTATATATTTTATAATTAGAACAGCATTCAGCTCTGCGTGCTCCTTATTACAAAGGTCTTCAGTGATATATTTATATAAAGGATTTTTTTTCTGTATATGCAGATTTAGACATAATATTGGGCTTGCACTATAATGAATTAGAATGTACATTAACTATTTCAGCATAGATATTATAGACAGTAAAGTACGGTTAATAGTTAAGAATAAGATTTGCTTTGTCAATTTTATTGATGAGAGAGCTCACATCTACAATAATACAGATTTGAAAATGATTTACTATGTAACACCAACATACCCAAGACCAGAACAGATACCTGAACTTACCAGACTTGCGCACACTTTGATGCATGTTCCCCGAATACATTGGATTGTTGCCGATGACCAACCAAGGTGCTCTCATGAAGTTTTAAGTGTCCTGCGGTAAGTACAAATATAATTATCCATTATTTATAATAATAGCGTCTTTTTTAATGAGTATTTATTTTTCAATTAGAATATCATGACATAATGTCATATTCATACATATTTATTATCATTAATGTGGAAGAAGCATAACAGAACTGTAAGGATAAAATTATTTGGCACTCCTTGCTCCTCTGCCTACCCCTCGTGGGACTTGGTATTAAGATATGTATGAATCGATGTATCAGAATATCATTGTATATTATTATTATGAATAGACGAATAACCATACATAGCTGACCGGAATATAATTTGTTACATAGATGTTTACTTGTAATCACATTTACTTTTCTAACACTTTTATCCTCCCACTGTTGTACACGGCCCTCCTTTAAGAAGGAGAGGGTTACAAAACCCTATCCTTGACCCTACCCTTGAAATAATCACATATGAAATAAAATATATGAAACTCTCTATTGCATTGTTCCAGTCGCACCGGTCTACCGTTCACTCATTTGTCGAGTCCTAAACCATATATCTACAAAGGGACAAACTTCCCAAGGGGTGTATCCAACCGGCGCGCAGCACTCGCCTGGCTGCAGTACAATGCGCAGGACGGCGTCCTTTATTTCGGTGATGATGACAACACTGTTGACTTGCGTCTGTTCGATGAAATTAGAAACACTAAGAAGGTGTCGATGTTCCCCGTTGGTCTCATAGGCGGTTATGGAGTTTCTGCACCAGTTGTCAAGGATGGAAAGGTAAAAGTCTGCATAAGACTCTGCCTATTAGTAGGATTATTAGATTTTAGAAATTAGATTACAGAAATTATGATTCTCTAATGTCTATTACGATAGGACATCAATGGTATTTAAGCATCTTAACCAAATGAATTTAACCATCATAACGAAATTATCGTTTGGTGGGGATTTCTAAAGTATATAATTATTGTGTATGGAAATTACCTTCAATATTAATATTGTTCTTTTTAGTTAGAATCTGTAATTTATACTATGAGGTCGTCGGCAGTGAAGTATCACTTTCCTATGACATCTATAATCAAAGGCAATCGCTATGGGTGCAGTGACTTATTTTAAACGTCCTTATAATAGGACATTTGAGCGACCGGTATTCTATTAGGTAATTTTATTTATAACTTTCTTCGTATACAAATAAAACACATTCAACAAATGTTAGAAATGTACAAACTTATAACGGAAATTAAAAAAAATAGAGATTATTGCAATTTAATGTATTTCTAAATGCTTAGTTGGTCGAGTGGTTTTTTCGGCAGATTTTTCTTACATTTTCTGGTAGAAATTTCTAGAAACGGCCCTGAGTCTGGTTTTGTGCCCGCTGTATGGTAATAGTCTCACCATCTATTCCATGGAGTGTTAATACCTTCGGGGATTACAGACCTGATGTAACGTTCTTTTATACATACATATGTATATTTTGTCTCGATATTCATTAAAATGTTTGAAGTTATGTTTTATCATTATAATAATAACAGAATGCATTAAGTGTCTCATAATGTAACACTTATGATAAACATCATTTATTGCGCTAGAAATCATGACAATTTTCATCGTAATTTAATCATTCTTCTATTGGCTGTAAACATTTTGTTGAGAAAGATTACAATAGAGGTCACTAAAATGTGGTGTAGATTTTTGTATGGAAGTGGTGGTCCGACTGCGGTTAATAGCTCTTTAATCTCGATCGCAGTTAGTATGTTTCAGGCTATTTATATATTTCCCTTAAACAATAGAGTTATTTTGCTTAATACAATTAATGAAATCATTTAGTTCAATACATTTTGCGATGTACAGAAATTTCTAGAAATAAAAAACGTACCATTACGTCCGCGATCTCCAAAGGGGTTAGCAGAGCTGTATACCACGTTTTACCAGTTACGTTTCCGTTCCACCATGAAACGTATGGTGAGCCTATAGATATAGATAGGTCACATATTCGGACTAAGAGCCACTATTAGAAAACTCGATTTATAAAAATCCATTAGTGTCCTATCCAGGAATGTAACCCAGGACCTCACGATCAGCAGTCGCCCTTGTAACCACTCAACAAACAAAGCAGTCTTAAATACATGAAACGGATTAAAATACATGAAATACTGTAAATGTAACGTCAATAAAATGTTCACCTACGTTCTGGGTTATTTTGTTGTTTTATAATATGTATGTGAACACCATTGTTGATACAAACAGTTTACATGTCATTGGTTATTATCATTTCTTATACTATGTAACAATAAAATGGCCATTCGGTGCGTACAGCGTGCAAGCGACAATAGATCCAGATCTCTACGTCTCTATGAAATGAGTCGAATAATGACTGTTACACTACTTTCAAGTTGACATATTTTCAGGCTAGTATTTCAGTATAATAAAAACATATAACATACACGCCTGTCATCCCCGAAGGAGTAGGCAGAGGAGTGTAGTACACTCTCACGTTTCATCATGTTACGTTTAAGTCCCGTGGAATAGGTGGTGAGCCGATTGCCATACACCGGGCACAGATACAGACTGCGAGTCACTACTAGAAATTCTAAGTTAGAACATTCCAATACCCGGGATTTGAATCCAGGACCTCCCGATCGACTGTTTTTTAGATCAGTTTAATTAAAGATAATGGAAAATTATATTTTACTGTAAAGTTATACGTTGTACATTGAGTGTGTCGACGTCTCAACAAAATAACAAATCGGACGGTTATTATTTTCGACAGACAACTTTTTCATATGTATACATAGACTATAAGTTTTTTTGTGATCACGTAATGTGGAATTAAGACTTAAATAGGTTATAACAGGATTTATATAATTAGACAAAATTATTACTTTTATAAATTTAGAAAGCGATTAGAATTAAAATGCATCCATTTACTTATATCATTTATCTTAAAAGACATTCGAGATTTCTCATTAACACATTAATATCTGAAAATTTCAGGTGGTTGGTTTCTTCGATTCGTGGCCTGGAGCGAGGACCTTTCCAGTGGACATGGCTGGTTTCGCGATCAACCTGGACTACCTGAAGCCGACAGCGTCGATGCCCTTCATCGCTGGACACGAAGAAGACAGATTTTTGGTTAGTTTGGGTGTGAAAATGGAAGACATCGAACCCTTGGCCTCGAACTGTTCCGAAATACTCGTTTGGCACACGAAAACTGCAAAATATAAGAAGCCCACGTTGCATATTAATATGAGAAAAATGGATAATATACCTAAGTACGAAAGTTTTGTAAATTTGCTCAGAGAAACGTCCAGATTGGGTATGGTCAACTTGAGTCCCAAAAACGGTACTAGGCCCTATATAACACGCAATCGAGTGAGCTACGAAGCTCTGGCTGGCCTGCAATGATTTATTCTCAATTGTCCAATATATAAAACTTTGCACCATTTGTTTTTGCAAGGGTTTGGTGTCTTTTTCATTCGCACAAGAAGCTTTACGTCAGTTTGCGCTTGATTTGTAAATTGGAAACCTTTAAAGAGATGGCCCAAAGCATCGATTCGATAACTGCGACGTGTGTACGCGTGTGTGTGTCTCATAATAATTCGTTCCTCTTTTCGCTTGACCACCTGTCTGTTTACGTCACTTGACTTAGTTTCGTTACACATGTGTCCATAATGATGTTTCATTATAGAACGTATACCTTTAGTGTCAGTATCCATGGTAATTATCCTTGTTTATCATGTCAATTGGTTTGAAGTATGTAGAATATCAGTTTCGTTACTTATCGAACACTTAGAAAATAAGCGACAGTCATTAAATGAGTTTTATTTCAAATTGTCTGTCTTAAGTTAGTGCGGATCTGGTCATTGGTGTTCTTTATTTTATTATGAATCTACGCAAGAAGAATGCTTATTCGAATATTATTTTAAACACGATTTCAGATACATTGAATATATTATAACCCGTGCGCAATACCTGGACACCTTCGTGATGTTAGTGACGTATTCGTACAATGCGAAAAAAACTGAATTATGAGAATATTTACTCTACCCACCCTTTCGGGAATTACAGGCGAGATGTTAAGTTTTTACAAAGAGCCTTAGATTTTTTTAGCGATACTTTAACTGTCCTTAAATTGAAAAATAACATTTTAATCATTGGAGGGAATACATATAAATAACACGCAGCTTTCAAGTATCGCGCACGGGCTATACTTACACCTTGTATCAACATTTAAATTGTGCTGATACGATATTTGTTGTAATAATGTCCTTATTTCGGTTACGGTCAATTGTTTTGCAATTATTGTTTGTTTGCGACATTAGCATACCGCAATATCGCTGGTCGTAAGGTTGACATTTCAACGGTTGTTTACTCAGTTTATCCTCGGACAGCAAGAGGGTAGCTAATATTATTTGGATCTTTCAAATTCGAGTGAATTGTTTATTATAAGTGCAACGTACAATTTAAGGTCGTCACAGACTATATGTTAATATATTAAGCTATCATGTCATAACAAACTACCATAGACAATAGCTGCTATGCAATAATATATATTTTTGCGTTAATTATCTGTGCAATAATATGACTTGCTATATCCGTTCGCATATTTTGACGATCTAAGCTAGATATACATATATATCATAGTTACTATAGTAAATATACTGTAATATGCCTTACATATGGTAAATAGTTTGTTACGACCTTTGAATAAGATGAAAAAATTAAGGTAATGTGCACTTTTCATTTCCGATGATTGCTCCATTGCGAACATCAGAAGTAAATATAAATGAAAATTGAAATACCAGATTTAATGGATAGAAGTGGGGCAATGCGTCCTTGACATCACATGAACCAGTTTGCTACGAGTTACGTTACAATATTGTTCGCAATAATGTTTATTTATCAGAATAGAGTGATTTATAAAATGGCAGATAGGGCTTGTGTAGTATTAGATCACTTGAGTATTCTACAAACGCTATTTACATTGATACGAATAAGATAACGTATATCCTATAAATACATTAAATTGTTATAGGAAGGTATACTCCGCTTTTATAAACAAACAGGAAATACTGGAAATATACTATTTAAATGTGGTATTCCTACAGAATATTTGTTATAATGGAATCGAGATAACACAATTTTTTTTTGTAGTTAGGTAATTAACGTGTCGGTACATTTACACGTTCAATGTAAGAATGAACTCGTTCAAGTATCAAATTGGCAACTCTGGCAACCGAAAGATGTTCATTTTTCTAATATGTACTCATAGACCGTAATAATTTTATTTCACCATTAGTTAGCGGTCGAAAGGCTAAACACTCGCAGCATTGACGCACTGATGTGAACAAATGATTGCATCAAGCGCGATTTGTTTTTGTTTTGAGAATCTTAACGACAAATGTATGTGACTATGTCCCTATTTCTGAATATACTTTAGGAATTCGCTATCCATTGTTATTGCACACAATATCTTTTAAACCTTGGATCAATAGCGTGGTATATGGTCCAGGTTTTCTCCAGAACCGAATCGCGGCTAATAATTTTATATCCAAACATATTATATTGAAATCGAACAATGCAACATTAACATCACGGAGTTTAGTAATAGAAATAGTTAGTTGTGGAAAACAAATTGTCTTGACAGATGCGGAGTTCGTATCGGTAGAGTAGGGAAGAATAGTTCTGTACATAAATATCGGATGTTCTGAGTACATGTGTACGTATATGTGATCTTAGATAGGATACGCGGTGTATGGCAATAGGTTCACCACCTATTCCATTGTGGGACGTAAAGGTGAATGGTGAAACATGGGAGAGCACTACACTTCTCTGCCTACCCCTTCAGGGATTATAGACGTAATGTTACGTATCTTAGATAGGTATTAGCAAATTTATTAAATCGAGTCTTACATGATAATTTATGTTGAAGTAGAATCAACAGCCTTATCGATTTATTATTCGAGCTAGTTTCATGTTGCGTCTAGTGTCTTGTTGCGCGGACGACGCGACGCGGTCGCCATTTGAAGTAGATAACTTAACTTGACTTAGTGTGTGATAAGGGTATAGCGGTGAAGGGTTACGTATCAAGATGTCACGTGACGGACACAGTCGCGGACTTGGGTGTTGGGTAGAGTGCAATACGATATGGTAATACAGCAATTGTCCCAAACAACATGTTTTATTTATAAAAACACGGTTTATGACGGTAAAGCTGAGAGTCACACCATAGCGTTATGTAGCTTTCTCCTCTGGGTTCGCGTCGTCAATGAGTTTTCATGTGTTGCACTGTCATTGCTTTTGACCAAATTCAAAAAAGTAAAATGTCACTTTTAAAGGTCAAAAGTACCTAAATGTTGTCGAAGGTATTTTGATGCTAAGTTTTAATAATAATACAATTTCGTTAACCAAAGTACATAAATATCATAAGTGTTATTTTTGTGGTTTAGTCAATTCGAAATTTTAAATATGTCTGTGCAGTGTTTTCTGGGAGTGCCTTCGCGCTGACACTACGTATGTTTGATAGGGATAACAAATCAAATGTAATTATATAGTTGCGTTGATAGTTCTGGGTTAAATGTTGACTAATCAGTAGTTAGAATAACACGTTGGCTAAGAATATTATTATATTGAATAGTTGAGAAGTGCAGTTAGTTATTGCATTAATAATTCTAATACACACATATTTTATGATATTATAAGATTATAAATAAAATCTAGAAATGAATAATCATCTCTCATCATGAATGACATCCCATTATCTATCGTTCCCTAAACAAAGGTCCGTTGGAAAAGAGTCTCTTCGTAAAATGAGAAAAATGAAGACCAAATATAGTGTAACCGACTGATTACGAGCGAGTAAATAGTCTTTGTGTAATGTACTAAGAGACTTGGGATTTCCCGAGACCTTTAGGCCATTTGATAACTGATCAGTATTCGCGGATCTAATTCATTGGAAATTCTGTTTTGCAAAATTGAAGACCTCTAGCTTTTCATAACTCGTGATCTACGTAAAGACACATTTTAAAATATTTAAATTCATTTCTGTTATCCTCAAATCGATAGCTGTTTATCCTTAATTTTAATATTTTTATGTTTACAATTTTTTTGCACTCATCAATCGAACTTGACAGTTACTAATATTCCGCTTACTATAGAACGTAGTTTTTTTTACGTTAATAGCTAATGAATTGGGCAGAAGCAATAATCAAGAATTCGCATTAGTCAGTTATTCTATAGTCCTTAAAAAATTGTATACGCATGGTAGAATATTAAACTTATACATTTTTACCGCATTTTCTCATTGATACAACTAACGACATCTACCGTTCGTCCATTTTTTTTAATTAATTGATTAACTAATCTGTGGACAATAATATTATACATCAAACAATTTAATGTGACTAAAATTATACATTAAATGAAATAATGTAATGTAACTGAAATTATACATCAAATAAATACTGTAACATGACTAACTTTATACATCTTATACAGTATATCACGTGTCGAAAAATTTAAATAAGACTTTATTGTGGAAGTTAGTGATTTTTTTTTATTCTTAATACTATCAAGCGCCGTTCATGAACAGTCGAGAACGCGTAGCCGTAGGTTAAGGGTAGTTCGGTTCTTAATACTAAAACAGTGACGTCCCTAGCAAGAAATAAAATAACAACAGTTTTGGCTTACACAAATGTATGTCTATATATACTATACAATATATTTGAAAAACTCACCGTCTCTGAAATTCTAATGTAAGGAATGCTTAAGTTTCTCGAATGTTCAAAGTTTTACGACCTCAGCAGTACAATACACCTCTCAATTCACGTGTGACCTAATGTTGTAAAACCGTTTCAGATTTATTGTTTATGAGGTTTGCGAGTATATATTATGTACGTAGATAGGATTGTTTGCATTACGCTGTTGATATGTGAATGTAATCAGAAAGTGTATCGTCTCCTGCGTCTTAAATATGTTTTAATACTATATTTTCAAGTACTTACTATACTTATTTGCAGCAGTGGACAAATAGGCTGATAATGATGATGATGGTGATGACTATACTTATAGAAAACCTAAACTCTAATATACCAAATAAGTAATCCATATATGATAACACAATAAAATATTTAACATGATGTCGTTAATGAATAAACTGCCAATTATATGAAGTTAACAGTACCTGAAGGTTAGTTAACTGGCTAAGCATTGATTATATCATGAAATATTTGCTCTATTCATGTTTAATTGAAGGGCGACAGGTCCTTAATTTACTCTATAATTATAATGGGACAAGAAATATATATTACCTTAGAATTATTCATATTTTTCTCACCCATATGTGTATATTATTGATATGAACTTGTCATGCGCTATTCTATGGGACATATTATGACATGTAAAACGTGGTAGGTGGTAGTACGACACTTCCCTGCTAAACGCTTTGGGGAAATACGGGCGTGATATTATGTATTATTGGGAAATCTCATGGTAATGTGCAATATTCTTTAAACGGATTATCAAATATGTCCTACCGATAATACTCATATATTGAATAATGACATATGTATATATGATAAGACGTCGACAGATGAATATTCCTAAATGCTTATTATTATTGTAATATGACATCAATATGATATTGCTAATTTAGTTTGTGTATTTACAAGGAGTTAGGAGGAGTCGTTCAAACATGGAGAGGGGAGGAGTCCCGTTTCCGTTTTTTGAATGAGAGCGAGAGTGAGATCATTAATTGATTTAGAAAAGTGTTCCGTGATGTCGCAAACAAAACTAAATTATCACTCCTTATACTTGGGTACATTTTCATATAAAACAACACTAACTAACGTTTGGGCTCACATCATATTGTTGGGTGCGGAAGTTTCGTGTTTTAAAAGTCTGTATGGTATTCGCTCGTAATTACGTGTATATACAATATCTTCACGCCGGGACTCCTACTGTCTTTCTATCCTTACACGCCTGGCGCCCTCCTATACAATTCGGTGTCGATTTATACGCAACTTAGATCAAATTTAATTATGGCGTCTTTGATAATTAACTAATCCGCGGCGTCCAAGCTTTAGTTAAAAACTAACAATATTTATATTTAATGGTAATACTCATCAATCCATCATATCCTAAACATAGTAAAGAAACTCGGTTTTTATACCTTATTTCTCGGTATTTTTTGTACCTTAATTTAAGTTTGTTTTGTAAATACATAGACTACTTTTAAACTGTGCAATATGTAGACTAACCATACAATTGGTATTTTCTATGGAACGATCTAGAACCGCTTGTTATATTTTTAATCTAAGTGTGATAAATCGTATTTGATGGTGTTAATTTAATGTACCATTTATTATTTTATACTCGCATCGTTCCAAATTCGAAATATAATTAATTATATTTTCACAGAATCAATTGAAATTACTGCAATATATAAATAAATAAAACGATTTAACAATATATATTTACAACGCTGAAAATTTTACAATGTTCTGTAGCCGACCGTCATTTTCATCGACTGAAA
>DWJK01003248.1:0-13378 GCA_018248815.1 Croniades pieria auraria
CCTAGTAGGCTATTATGCGCCCTAATAGAGAGCTAGATATCGTGAAATCACTTAAATTTCACATACCCCTTTTCCCTCCTCCCCTTACTTATATGTAAAGTATAATCGATTTTAGGTACTGCGAGAACGAAACGGTACTAATGAACAAAGTTGTTATGTTTGCGAGTTACAATATACTATGGGTATACTATTTTCTTTCTAGGCTATCGAGAATGATGATATGAAAACTTGAAAGGGAGGCGTTGAATGTTTCATTTTTAACAAACACGAATTGTGTTATTACAGTGGGGATTATTATAAAATGTTTATACATTAATGTTCAAGTTGTAAGCAATAATTAATGGTAATGCAAGTAGATATATAAACATTTACGCAGATATAGTTTTATAAAAAATATGTATTTGTATGATTGCTATGCTGGTTTCAAAATGATAGTATCTGTGGCGCCTCCATTTTGTTATCTACGAACAAAGCAGATAACAACTGAATGCCATGCGACAATCAGCCAATAGATAATGTCGGTTTGTTACGCTTGACTCCTATTGGTCGAGACGATCTGTACGTAATTTGATATAATGGTGCACTTAAGACCGTTTGCCTTTAGTGATAAGATACAGTTTTGTATGTGTTCAAAAAATTAGTGATGTACTTCCTCCGGTGGCAGTCGTGTGATTAGTTAGTTTGTTGTCCGTTTTTTGTAATTCTTAAATTATGGTTATGAAGTAATAATAATATAGGATACATTAATGCTTTTGAATTTCATTTTAAATCCTTATGTTTGTATTATCATGAAATAAATTAATCATTGTTTCCAAAGGCTTTACACATCATGAAGAATCAAGATCACAGGCACCTTATTTTGTTGAAGATAATGATACGTAGCGGGGTCATTTTCTGAATATTACAGAGGTGACGCGAGGACGAGGAAATACATATAATATTTTGGGACATCTGCATACGCGATTATCTGATTTAACGAACAAATATTTATTCTGGGTGGGAATCGAACCCCGACCCCCGGCTGAGCAATCAGGCGCACTAACCATTGGATCCCACTGGGTAAACCTGGATACTGGATAAACATTTATTTTTTATCTTTCAATCTCATTCTTTAACCTCGAAATAAATGTATATTGATTCGATGGATGGAAAATTTGATCCATAAAACCTCACTTGGACTGCTGTATCATATTTATTAAGATTTTATTTTTTCATTAATCCCAGAGCGATAACTTGCCAAAAATGCAGAAAGTTTGCGTTAAGATTTAAATGATTAAATTAATTGTACTTAATATTACCTCAGAAATACCAGAGACAAAAGACACTATATTTCAGCATTCAGTTATCACTCATTTCCCGCCAAATTAAAAGTCGTACATCAATCTAAATAACATCTATTTACAAGCAATAACTACAATTTACGATACTAAGTAGATTTGGCATCTCACAATTCATTTTCTCTGTGTTCTGCATATATCTCGTTCTCAATTTTTCGTAACTTTCGTCTTAATTGAGCATAATTTTTCATTTCGAAATACGTGATAACGGACGACGCGACTACTTGTATCGTAGTCAAATACGCCAGAGTGCCAGTAAGAGACTTTGTATGTTTTCTGAGAAAATTGAAGATAACTTTGGGACCTTCGTTTAGTTCTGGCACTCGGTATGTTCCGTATCTGCTGGCGAGCTGAAAAAAATTAACAATCCTTGTATACAGATCTGACTAGTGGCTTGCTTTGGAGAAGGGAGGGGGGAAATATACTTAAAAACTTTTCAACTATTTTAATGCAAGTTCTATGTATTACTATAAAAATTTCATGTTGTTTATCTTAATAAGATAAAGATAATTAGAACTCATATTTGAAACGTAATTAGATGTGCATTATATAGGGAGTATTTACTGTGCTTCTGTAAATAGATCGATTATATATTAAAGTTTTTCAGAAATTGACTGCCTCGTTGATCGAATGGTTGCAAGCGCGACTGCCATTCGGGAGATCCTGGTTTCACATCCCGGGTCGGATACTATTGGGTTTTTTAATTTGTATTTTCTTGTAGTGACTCGGACTCTGGATCTGTGCCTGGTGTATGGCAATAGTCACCCCACCTATTCCATGGGACGTAAACGTGACTGGTGAAACGTGGGGGTGTACTACGCTACTCCCAACCCCTTCGGGTAACACAGACGTGATGTTACGTTCAAAAATGATATTTGATAGATAAAAACTTAAGAAAGCTAGTAAATTTGATGATGGGACTTTTAGATTAATTATGTAGTGTCATTCAAACAATAATCTTATAGAACTTATAATAAATAACAATCACAAGTAGGATCAAAGTAAGTCATAAATTCCATAAGGTAGCTGAATTAAGGATTTATTAAAATTATCTAACAGAAACAGCTATGAAAAAAACGTTTCTAATAAAATGTAAATTTACACACATTTTAAGTAACTTTGGTGTTGCAAACACCCGTAAACTTATAATATGTACAGAAATTGCTGAATACATACCATTAGTGCCATAGCTGGTCCCATGGCTAAGGGGTATGCTAAGCCTAAAGATGTTTGAACTAATGAAGACGTCATTTCATAACAAACTGGACATTGGCTTTTCATTAGCAGAATATCTGTTGATATAAACTAAAAAAAAATGATGTTATTAATGGTGGTTAGCATCTCTGCTAGATTGCAAATTTAAGTTTGTGATAACTGCTTACCACATCCTTAAATTTGTGAACTTCAAACCTATATTGAGGGTCTTTACTTTAAACACAATAAGGTTAATATGCATTGAAAAGTTAACGAGGCGATCACACATCTATGCTTGATCTATGTCCCAGAGTAAAATGAGGGAAAAGATAAAAATGACAATAGGAGGTTAGAATTAGACATGCTATTGCAATCGGCTCTGTCAGTCTGCAAGATATAGCAAAATCTTAAAAATAGCTATCTATATGCAGATAAACCTTTGGTAGCAAGCGCACCTGTTCGTAACATCAATCAAGTAAATAAGTGTTTGCTCAATTCAAAATTATAGACCAATTCAATATGTACACCAGTCACTGGAGCTTAGGAGGTCATTCCAGAGGCAGAGGCTACAAAGATGTGTATCCAATCAGATATATATTGTCAGAAACAGTTGCAGATTTTATGTTATCTCAATGAATTATTTAGACTGAAGGCAGCCACATGAATTATTTTACCCTTAAAAGCAGAACAAAAATACAGGGGTTAGTGTAGTATTATCAAAGTAAAAGCATCAACGGAGTAATTCAGGGCTGGCAACATGTTAGTAATGCCTCCAGTGTTGCAAATGTTCATAGGCAATAGTGACCACTTATCATCCAGGTGATTGTTTGTCTGATTATCAAATTATGAAAAAAAAATCTATAGTTGTGACTACTTCAATAAGGTATTTGCTGACTTACATAGTTATGAAACAACATAGTTAACACTCCAGGCATCACAATTATGGGAATACCAGAAGACAGATACCCGAACTTGCCGAGTTTGAACCTTGTACGGTAATGTCTGTTGATAGCAATGCCACTAATAGCATTTAAGCCACCTAAAATTGGTGCGCCATAGCGTAGTGCCCACCTATAACAAAACGTTAAAATATATTTGGTTACAAGTCACCGGAACACAGAAATATTGCTATTTTTACTGGCATTTCAGTTAGTTGACTATATGTTGTAATTGGATATTTATATATAACATTACTAAACAACCTCCATAGCCCACATAATAATTTTATAGCCTCATCTCTCTAAAAACAAACATCTGTGCCAAATTAATATTGAAATTATATATTACTCACCGTCTATGTAATTATAACTTACCATGCAACAATGGTATGTGGTTAATAAGCGGTGTGAGCTAGTATCTCATTGATGGTTTAATGGACAATTTCTAATAGATTTGCACCAGTCACCTGGGATAATCACCTGGGTTGACTGATAGAAAATGCCAATTGGCCTTAAGTCCACCCTTTGTCAACAAAAATAAAGAATAAACAAATCAAACAACAAACAAACAAAATAAGAAAAACCAAACCCACAGTATTT
This sequence comes from Croniades pieria auraria, assembly GCA_018248815.1. Lineage (NCBI taxonomy): Eukaryota > Metazoa > Arthropoda > Insecta > Lepidoptera > Hesperiidae > Croniades > Croniades pieria. Next base: position 4,070 of record DWJK01003248.1, read on the forward strand.
GATGTCACTAGTAGTGAAGATGGGATCATGTACTTTTGCGATAAGGACAACATTGGTTACAATCGTACCCAAAATGGCTTAACACTTAGCGGCCGGGCCCCGTGGATTTACGTTTTTACATTCTGACTTCCTAGGACGGGCCGCGTAGATCAACGATTTTGCATGAATTTTTTGTTCGTTTAATTTTAGGTTTTTTGTAATTTTTTTGATGCTATTATTTATGGTACCCTAAATAGTAGCATCAAAAAATATCAGTGACGAAGTCAGATTGGAAAAACATAAATCTACGGGGCCCGTCCGTTAAATTTTAATATATAGTTTCCGATACATTACCAAATTCCAATAATTTACATGATTTAAATAGATATATGTGGTATGTTTTAGACACCGGTGGTTATATATAACCTCAAATTAAGTTTCACCAAAAGTTTCAAATGCTTTTCACTAAAATGATACCTACGTATCTGACAATGTATGCCAATTAAATATAATGTCCCACATGTAATTCGATGCTTCCCCTTCGGTTTCAAACGTAACCGCGTCTTTCGGAATATTTGGTGATTTACTTAAAGCCATAGCTATGAACTATGCTATTTTTCAATTGTATTCAATCCTTTTATTATTACATTTACAAAATATTACTGCTTGTTTATTTCATTAAATATATGAAAATAAGTACTTTGAACATTCATGAATACTCATGCTGTAATAAAAGTAACACAACATGTAATAGTTTCTAATACATAAGAGACATCTGTCTGATATATTTGACACATAATTTGTCACAGTTTTATACAGCTGATGTTGACACTGCGAAAATATTTTATTAAAGTTTAACAACCGTGGAATTGGTAAGCACTTTAGCAGATTAACTATTAATTATGGTTTTGGGAATGAGCTCGAAAAAATGCCACTTCTTTCTGTGTTACTAAAGTAAATTAAGTGGTTTTTCATAAATATATTTATGTCCCACCACAACCTGAATACTGTAATGATAAATTTAAAATCGTAATAAATTTTAATTTGTGTATATAGATGTAGGTCTGGCTGCACCTTGCTCATCAGCATGGATCATCTTCCATCCTAACCTAAGCCCAATGTAATATGCTCGGCCATGTACTTAGTCTGACCATAAATACTGTTACAATTAAAAAGAAACAAAATATTACGTTTGAATTTGGAATCTGTCGTTTTTATACGATTGTTCATAGTGTTTTCTTATTTCGCGCCAATATATTGTAAAATATTTTGTGATATTAATATGGAATGGGGTAATAAAGAGAACCGAATTTCTGTGATTGCATTACATGAAGTAGGTATGAGAGTTACTTAGAACTTACATTGTAAATTATACCTTTGAAACAATTTTTTTGAAATCAAACTTCTTTTGCTGACGGAGTTACCTTTTTTCAAGCGCTACGAAAATTTAAGGTTATACAACGAGTTATACGAAAAGATTTTAAACGTCGCCCGTGCAAGCCGCGTGATTTACGAGTTTTATGGAAATGCAAAAGAAGGCTTTATTCAACAGTATGCACTAGTGAAGTTGCTTAAAATTTAAATAAAACCTAAAAGCAGAGAAACAAAGCTATTTTGGTAACACTTTTTAAAAATTCATCAGCTGTTATCGTCCAGGTGTTAAAAAGTCTTCAGCCATCTCGCATCGCGTATATTAACGCTTGTATATAGCTAATAATCCAAGCAAAGTAAATAGCCAAAGTGATATCAGACAGCGTAGGCGGTGCGAGAAGCCGTGCTCTGCGATCAAGTACTTTCAATTTACAAAAATAGCTACAATCAGTTGCAGGGCAGATGGAAATTAATTAACGTAAGAAGAACGAAGAATATTTACTTGGACTGTAAAGGATCTATCAGTCTATTATGCTGTTGTCAATGCCACATCAAAGATAAAGAAATAAAAGTCAGACTCTTATTCAATAAATAAATTTAATAGTATTTACAACGCTGGTGTTTTAATTAAAGAATATTTTCAACCTACAACATTAACGGGTACTGCTTAACGTGCTTCCCGAAGCACTTATAATAATAAAAATAGAATAATTTTACACTGTAAACTTACATCACGCACATTATCACATTTCTTATTCTAAAATGTATACTTTTTTTGTGTAATCATCATCAGCCCGTCACAGTCCACTGCTGGACCTAGGTCCCTCCAATAACACACCACTGAACTTGTTATTGTTACTTGGGCTAATTTTGATAAATTGTTACCTTTTCAAGTTAAAATTCCTTATATTCTAGGATAATACTTACATAACTATACTAAAATGAATAAGTACACAAGTATTTAAACTAGAAACGTCATCGACGAGCGACGTCGAAGATCAAAAAGTATTTAGGTATATATAGTAATTATATATTCTGTAATTCCTAATTGCATTATCCAATGTTAAAAACGGACCTATTAATTATTTAAATGTAAAAATGGACAGGCACATTGTAATATACAATTTGTAAATTTCATATCCATTTCAAAAACATTTCCATGAGAGATAGTTGTGTGCTCTAAAAGTAAATATACAACATATACTGACATTAAATTTCTTTCAGTGTTTAAGCAGTTCTTAAAACTATGTGAGATAATATATTGTTTATTAAAATCTTAATATCATAATCTAAAATTATAAATATATCTATGATTTTTTATTGCTGACAAAGTTCTAAGATGTTTTGGCATTTTTTTTTGGTTTTTGCTCTAGTAAGACAATTACAAATAAACAAAGTTACCAGTAGAAAAAAGAAGTATAAAGAACTAATTGAGAAAAATAATTAAATTTAAGACGAGACATCCCTCATATCTATTTTAGAATACTGCCTAAACGCTGATTGTAAACCTACCAAAGACATATTATTTAATGAACAACAAGGCAGGACCGAGGTATAAGGTTATTGTTTTATTTCAGATTCCATTAAAACTAGTTTCCTTATGTCTTGTATCATATTTAAAACTTGCTATACTAGATGGAGCTCATTACCATTCATGGATTACATGTTTTTGTAACAATAATCAGTATTATAATTATATTATGATTCGTGTAGCCGACATTGTTCATCAAATATAATATGTTTTATAATTTACGCGATAGATCGTTATTATTATCGTTTCATTATAATTGTTTCACGCTATTAAAAAGCACCCAGGAATATAACATTTAAAGATATCAATGTGACTAGAACATAAAAATATAAGACAGAACTCGTCGTACTAGTAATACTTAGATGTGTTAAGAGAGAAAATTGATAACATAATAGAAAAAATGCAGAGGTGGTTTTGCAATAAAAAAAATAGAATAAGAAGTTTGTATCGAGCAAATTTTATGTATCTACTTGCCAACTAATTAATATCTCACATTACGTACTTAGGACGAACAAATTCGTAGTAACAAACTTACATATACCTATATATTTAATTAAAAAATCTCAGTTGCTATATCATACATTAAGGCACTTTGTAAGTTAAACAGATGCTTAACAACAATATAAATAATTTACTTGATTTATAACCAAGGCTGATCATTTTATTTGCCAGTCGAAACACCCTGTAGAATACATATATACCTCCAGTATCTAATAATAGGACATTTGGCAAACCGCTTTCAGTAGACCCTAAGTTGACAGATCGTGTACCTACAACACGTAAAAATGAACTTGTTACGCTTATCTTATCGCCATTTGACTACGCAGTCCGCATACCCATACCCATATGGATATTTACATAACTATAGTTAAATGCTTGTGTGACATGTTTTCATATTAAAAAGTATCAATCATCATTAAATAAACGTTTTTTAAACAGTCAGTTCCTCGCTATTACGTCATCATAGCGAGGTACCTAGTCAACTTCTGCGAGTTATACAAACATCACGCACACAATACTTCAGTATTTGTCGTTTTTTAAACTTTCACAGCCTAGTGGAGAAAACTGAAGATCTCGGACGATGTTCTGGTTTTACGTTCCGTCGCCCCCATTTGTCAGATATGAGCCGAACGCAGAAATCTGGGGCGAGGGTCGTGGCTACCACAAGAATATTCAGCAAACCAAAGGCAGCTGAAGTCAGCAACCTGATGTACGTGCCGAGAACGTCGCCATCCATTTGGCTGTAAAACGAAGAGAATTACAAATATTTTTCTAAAGTCATATACTTCCTTCTTATGTACAAAATATAAATTTAAATATTAACATCTTGAAATAGTGGATAGGATGCCATTTATTGGTAATGCAAGAATATTACTCATAACAAAATGTATGTATATGCTAAAATATTAATGCTTTAGATTTAGTATATCTGAGTACATACATATGTATGTATATAGGAACAAAAATCAGGATAAAGCTACTGTTATTTATTATTATTACTGTCATTATAATATTAGGCATAATAGGCATAATTGTAATACATAAACAAACAAATTGTCTGGTCTGGTCTGGGTACTTCGCCTGGTGGTTTTAATATGCTGCTTTTTTGAGGTGACAACGCTGTGATACTTACAAGTAATACAAAGAGTATATGGTATTGAAACCGATGTAGGTGAAGACCGAGAGCAGTAGAGACGCGACGAATATCACCGTGTGATAGCGCACCTGCAGCCATAGCTTCAGGCTCACAATCACCATCATTAAGTGGAACAGTATAGCGCCAAACGACCTGGAAACAAACGGAAAATGTAATCATCCATATTATTATCATCAACTCTTCATTAGCCTTTCGATATTGGACACGAGCTTCCTCTCAAAATGGGTGTAAGATCATAGATTGCCACGCTCTTTAAGGACATATCGTATCGCGATTTTTGCGCTATCCTCAATGTGGCAAGACGACCAGATTTTCCAGATAGGGACTCTCCTGGGCCGTAACGGATATTTTATTTGCATTAAATAAGATGCTTAGCAAACGGAAAAAATCATCCTCTTGCGAAAGAGTGGAGGATCGCCCACGCTGACCCATTAGGAACGGTAGACATCGACATTTTAGCAAACAGGGGAGGAACATTAGGGTACTATAGTGCTTTCCTAAAGCAGGTACATGTTAAGGTATCCAAGGCAATTATCTATTGACACTACCAGCATCGTTAAAGCATCATTTAAGTAGCAGTATTAGGCATTGTCTTCCCTTAGAGGGCCTTCGAGCAGACAACGAAATCGTATTGATTGTCTGGCACACTTTCTTTTTTATCTCAAACGATGCTAGTTTCTATTATATATGCACATATTATATATGTACATCTTTAATTAAACTTACCAAAGATCAGAGCCTTTTCCATCAGTATTTACAACGGAGTAACCAAACATGAGCTTGGAGAAAGAGAAGATGATTAGCGAATGGAACAACGCCGCCGAGCACCACGACACAAAATGCGACCATGACATCAGTTTGTTCTTCCGGATCTCCCGATATAATGTTGGGTTTCTGAAATATTGCAATGAATGTAAATATATATCTAATTTAGGCATTCTGTTAACTGCTCTAACTATACTCCAACAGTTATCAATAACTGGCTGAATAAAATAACGTCGCTAGTTCTTCAATATAATTTGGTGATCTTACCAATTGGTAACGGAATCACTTAAATGAAGTCAATGCCTTTGTAATACTGACTGAGTAGATTTAATTCAAATAACTCTTAATAATAATACATTTCTAATTCTGTTTATTAGTCACTCGCCCTCCGGCCCGGTGGGACGACGATCTGCGAAAGGCTGCAGGCAGATGCTGGATGCGGTAAGCCGAGGACAGGGCGCGATGGCGCATATTGGGGGAGGCCTATGTCCAGCAGTGGACTGAAATAGACCGATGATGATGATGATAAAATTAGTCATAATATCTATCAAATGCAGCGTACCATTAGACTGCTGTGATCGCAAAGGTCGTAAGATATTTCTAATATTATAAATAACAAAGTTAACAAAACTCACTTCATCAGTAAGTCTAAGGGCCACCGTTGTTCAGTAACAGAGAGAACGAAGCAAGGCACCGAGGTCAAGAGCATATTGTACAAGGTCAGGTACATAGAGTCGAATATAGATTGTGTCGAGAACGCGCTGTGTATTTGAAAGAGAAACTGCAATAAAACATACATAAAATTTATTAATTAATAATAATCGACCCATTTAACATTCCACTGGTGGAATATGGGTCTCCTCTCATATTGAGAGAGTTAAGGCCATAGTCTGCCATGCTAGCCAACTGCGGGTTGGCAGACCTCACACACCTTAGAATTCTTTTCTTTTAATTAATTCTAAGGTGTGCAGAATTCCTCACGGAGTTTTCCTTCACCGCTAACAAGTGATATTTAAAACACACTTTTGTAAAGAGATGCGCGCCATGGATTTGAACCCAGCACCCCCGGAGTGAGATGCTGAATTCTTTACCTATCACTGCTTTACTATAAAATGTATACAGATGAGTTCCAGAACATACATTATTCAGCATTAACAGGACTACAGATGCTATTTGCGAATTGAAAATTAATCACTTCATACTTGTTTGTAATTGACTATAGCAGAAAAGCAGAAAAGAGCAGCAAGAAACATATCTTTTATTTCTTGGTGATTTATTCCTAATTTGTACAAGTTGGCACAAAGGTACCTATAAAATATGTATATATATATTGTAATTAGACACACCATTCTTTTTTCACCTTTTACAGTCATTTTAAAGATCAGCTCAGTTGCTAGTCTCACATTAATCCGTCCTAAAAATATGAAAAGTCGTTGAGGGTCTTATACAAAAAACGACTGAGCAGAGTGGATAGGACAAGAAAAAGAGCTCACGATCAATTCCCAGACCGTCAAGTTTGAAAGAAGAAAGAAGTTTGAAAGAAAAATTGTATTGATTACGCTTTTACGGTTTACATTACGGTTACGGTTTACGATAAGTTTACGATACGGTTTTATCATGTTTTGTTTTTAAACTGTTTTATGTCTGCAATTTAATGGCCTCCTTGTCAAATGTCGTTAAACGCGTGGCATTATTGAGACTCAAAGTATTACCAGCAGGATTAAAATAGAGAGATATGATAATACGATTTATTACTACCTACACGCACTAGAGAAATTCTTGAAATTTGTGATAAGCACAATTTTTTGTTTGAAGCGGCCTGGATGGAGGTCTGGAGAAAAGTGATAATACTGTCAGCATAAAGAAATTTTGTGTTTCATGACAGTAATAGGCACCGGTGACTCCCTAGCGGTGAAATATTGTACATAAAGCTATCTCACATTCTACAAACTATCTATAACCCATACAAATGTCCCATCACACGATTAAATAGTATATTATGTTCATATCGAGACAGGGGACGATGGCGCACATTGGGGGAGGCCTATGTCCAGCAGTGGACTGAAATAGGCCGATCATGATGATTATTCATATAATGTATACATTAATAATAAGATTTCCCTAAGGTATGCTGGTGTAGTCAGTTCCGTTTATTTACTTACCATAATGTTTCCAAGGACTAGATTCTTATAGAAAAAGTAATGTATTAACGTGGCTAGTCTCTGGTAGTACCAGTGACCCATTACGAGCAATAGTTTCTTGACCATTGAAAATTTGGTGAAGGCAAAGTCGGCCGATCTGAAACCATGTAACATGCATTGAGACCTGTTTTTAAGATAATGATATTCTAAAATTTCTGTATCTATTTTAATTCAGTATACAATAAACGGAGAAATAAATATATTCATCCAAAAACAAATGAAGACAGCGTATTTGACATGGTATTATGACTGTCTGGAGATCAGCCATCCTAGCACTTATAGTAAATAAATACTTGATGTGAGTATGCTTTATCATGTAACTACTGTCGTCATATTATAAAAAAGAGTATACCTGGCGGCTTGATGTCCTTCTTTCCCAAATATCCCGAAGCCAACATGAGCCTCTTGTATCATGGATATGTCGTTTGCTCCGTCGCCTATTGCCGCTGTTATTGGTCTTTCTGGACTGCTCTTTATTAATTTTACTATCTGCAATTCCATATAAATAAATTGTACTGATTACGTCGTCAAGCAATGAATTATTAGTTAAATTTTGGTTTTTTTCCTTTAACTTGAAGAGAAGCCTTATTCAATGTTATGTCCATTAACTACTCAATATACAAGAATAAATCTAATCTTTATTATCGATGCATATTAAATTTTATTGTATTCCGTATATTTATGTTCCCAGTATTTCAAGGCTACGACTGTTACTATTTCAACCGGTGTGGTTTAAAACCTTGTTGTCACGATCCTCACCTTAGCTTTTTGTATAGGCGACAGTCTGCAACATAATACGGCGTTGCATTTCAAAGAGATATCCACAAACTGTGACGCCGCTGCTGTGTCTAGAATGCAAGTCATACTCGTCCCGTCTACTATGAGCGTGAGGTCCCTATAACTTGGTTCCTGTATCGTTCGATTACAAATTTCGAAGTGAGCTTGGAGAGCCTCGTCATCTTGGATTCCTATGAGGAAAAGACGCCTGTCGTTCTCAGATATATGAGAACAGGACTGAGCAACGTTGATCGCCGTTTCTGTCTGTTGAAAAACAATGTCTTTAAAATTCGGTTCGTGGTTCACAGGATGCCATATCAACCAAATCCTCGGTGTGTGAATGCGTTGTTTATTTATATAAATAACTAGGGTACCCGGCAGACGTCGTCCTGCCGGAAAAGTAATTTACAGTCAATATGTTAATTTAAGTTAAAATAAAACTTTTTAATTTTGCGATTCCATAATTACTTCTTACGAATGCACGTTGGTGCGAAAAAATAAAAAAAATAAAAGGACCGCTCTAACTTTATAATGTTGTCAATTGTTTAACAAATCAAATTTGGTGACACTCCGACTGCAGCGCCACCTACCGGGTCCATTTGTGAATTCAAGCTTTGTAGGGACCCACTCGAAAGTACACAAAAGTGTCATTAAAATGGTTCTGTGAGAAACAAATAGCAGCGCCGCCTACCGGGTCTAACAAACACTTCTATAACGTATAACATGTGTAAATAAACGTAAATAAATGAACACGTGTAAAACAAATCATAGTTAGAAATCGAACCACAGCGCCATCTACTTTGTTATCTAAATTAAGTAGGTGTGTTACCAACAGATTACCTAACATTGCCATCTGTTAGAAACTAATAAAGTTAATCAATATTATAACGATTTGTTATATAAAGAAAAATGCATAGAAAAATCGCCGTCATTATTCGAAATGAAATGTAGCCTATATTTTAAGTTGGACAAAGTTTTATATCTGTGTGAAATTTCATTAAAATCGGTCAAGTAGTTTCGGAGATTAG
>DWJK01003249.1:0-13376 GCA_018248815.1 Croniades pieria auraria
GATGTTTTCATTTAAATTAGTTAACAAATAAAGAAGTTATATCAATTTATTTTTTCAAAACTTACGAAATCTACGCGTACGTAGTCGCGGGCACAGCTAGTTCTAAAATATATTGTACGTTTCAGTATTATCTCTAGATGTGAGGTAACTTAAAGAATTTTCTTTTGAAAAATTGCTTATAAATATAATTGTATAAGTATAGTTGAATTATTCTCAAGGCCGTTGGTCGTACGTAAACGCGCTTGGTTATATGTTATTTCCCAAATCTTCAATATTGTTTTTCTATATAAGATATATGTATATACTATATATAAGTTATGTACAAAGCTGATCACACTACGTAGGAATAGATGTAACGCGAAAAATATCATAAGTCAAAATATTCTATGTAATATTCATTTAGTAACTACTGCGGGGTTTTAATTCACATTAACATCTAAATATTATTACTGTATAGTCAACTGTATGATATAAACATGACTGTTCGTTTTCATAGGGCTTGTACTAGTAGAACCATTTTTTATTTATTATGTTTTTTTTTTTTGGTATAGGTAGATAATGTTTGAACATGGTTTCCAGGCTTTACCTGATGAAGAAACGAACGACAACCAGTTCGTTGTGGACTCCGAGTGTTCTTTGTTTCTCGACATGAAGAATTGTAAAGAAGTGGGTAGACACAATAAATTTAGCATAACTAATAAGTAGGTACTAACAAGTGAAATAGTGCAAAATGACGAACATGACAATCATCATCATCAGCCTGTCTTAGTCCACTGCTGGACATCGGCCCCCTAATGAAGGTTTTTGTCTATAACTCCACGAACCATAATGCGCATGGCAACAATAAATCATTATGACAAAACGAAATAACGAATTAGCTTTATAATCTAGACGGCCAAAGAGGAACACTGACGGCCTTTGTTTTCGGACTTAAATGACCTACGATTCCCCAAAATAAGAGGGAATAGGCTTTTTCTGCACACGCGTCCTCCATCTTACGAATATGACACATCTGGGCTTTCCATCAGACGGGATCGCGGCATATTGTTAGGTTGTCGTAATAATAAAACAATTCTGGCAAGTTCGAATAGGAATCGAAGACAAAGGATTCCGTACAACCGTGTAGCATTTATCACAAAATATTTAAAAAAATAGTTTATTAAGAACGTGCTTCTTATATATGAATAATCTATATTTTTACCATTACTTTACTAATATTACTTGCGTTGCGACAGCTGTAGGAACCCTTAAAAACATTTTTTCCAGAGCATCTCGTCGCCTGATGCGCTCAAAAGCGACCAAGACGAGAGCAGCCAAATCGATATAAGCATGTTCTCATTGTACAAGCATCGAAACAGCGCAGAAGTTTTCGTTAGCGATTTCAATAGCAAATTCTCACGCTACTTTCCACAATCCATTGTCAAGTAAGTTTATTATTAAGAATATACTTCGATAATCGTATAGTATTTATTAATAAACGATTTAGGAAAATATCATGTTTAAATAACACAGCCTACTGGTCTGAAAACAAAAGATCTGGAGTTCAAAATTCTGGCACGTACCTCTGACCACACTAAATTGAAATTTTGAAGACGCTATCACGCTACACCAGTAAAGGAAGATACCTACACATTGTAGAGTTCTCCATAATTTTTACAAATAGGTATATAAAGTATATCTTCCGTAATGTCTTATATATTTTTAATAGCTTTATTAAATTTTAGCAGAGCAAACGAACGTATACCGCCAACAAACAGACAAGAAGCACCTGTCACTGTATACCGCCCCAAAAGTGTGGATTTCACGAAAACTACACAGTCGCCTTGGAAAGGTACAATATTACAGATACGTATAAATTTAATTTGAGTAGAATAAAAGAATATATTATATATTTTTTTTGTAATGTTTATAGTATTTGTACCGTCGCACACATGCAAACTGTGTAATGGGCTTCCTTTAGAGTTGTCTAAGGTGCGCTATGACATGATGTTCTTGAAACGAAGTGTTGAAAAGTTCCTTCAAGCCAGTCAACTCCTCTTATGGCGTAAATGTCTTTAGGCGACGGCGACCATTTACCGTCAGATGGGCCGCATGCCTGTTTGCCCTGCCTTTTAACATAATATTATAAAAAAATATATATTAGAAAATAGAAAAATGCAAAAGAACAGATCGGTATTATAATGGAAAGTAGTCCTGGGCAATTACTACGACTACAGATATTCAGTTAGAGCCATTTTTTCTTGTATAGTTCAGCGATGGTAAGAATAAGAGTTTTGTGGTTATGTAATTGTAGCCGTGACGCCACTGTTGTTATTTATACAATAATTAAAATTTTTTAACGGCTTTACTTGAATACATGTTACGTATGTACATATACATATGTCTTCACGCCAAGTCCACTTAATGCCTGTATAGTGTGGTACGTTTAATTATCACCCGTTATGCTGTAGGTATGAGGAATGAGGGGTGAGCCTATTGCCATACATCAGGCACGAATCCAGATGCCGTGCCTGATTTTTATTAATAATGTTTCAGGTAGTAAATCTTCAAAATCGGTTGCTTTTACATCTCAAGACAACCCGTCTCTGATTGAACAAGACACTAAAGTCTCTGATACTTCCGTCGAAGCAGTTAAAACAGGTTATTCGAAGTTTATTTTTTGGTGATTAGTGATTTGAGTCATCACCATCATTATCTACCTGTCTCTGTCCACTGCTGGACGTAAGCCTCCTCTGAGGGGTTTAAGCCCAGGACCCCGAAATGGGAAGTTAAACTAAACGGATTTTATCGACATACATATACTGAAAAATCAAAATTAAACTCCGGATAGCACGAGTAATTGAACATTATGTCTCATTTCCATCCAGAAGATCTACCTTCTAAACCGATATGCTCTAAGTTAATGCTTCGAGAAGAACCTGTACTGGAGACGCGCGAATCAGATCTCTGGTTCGCTTTCCTCATGGAAGCCGGATTAATTTCGCTGCAAGAATTGATTGCCAAAACACGTGAGTTTTGTAACATTTAATCGATTATTGAACATACTCGTAATCATATTTTTCAATTCCATGATACTGACATATCGTTAAATTTTAGGATGTACAGCCCGCAGAAATCATCTTGCCACTTGCGCGGAATGTGCTCCTCCTCTTGACACCTCACTCCACCTACCAAATCCTACCGCTCTCGCTATTACGTCATAATAGCGAAGCGCCTGGTTCTGCCAACTTCTGCGAGTTATAATTAGCATTCATTTACGTACTATTATTTATTTGCAGTCGATACCTCTTGCCATAACATAAAGCCGGAGGACTTGGAGTTTGTGTTGAAACAATTTGGATGTTCCTATGAGGTAAGCAGCTGATGCCTACACAGAAATTATTACTCATGATTAAAAATGTACCGGCTTAACACATGTACGTTTTTCGGAATGGCCCGACTAGTTTCGGAGCTGTACGAGGTCCTTCCCCATGAGCTCCCGCCGCTTGCAGCTAGGTCGCGACGGAGACTGCGCGCCGCTGCACGAGTGGCGCGGCATGAACGCTGAGGTGATGCGGCGTCGTCGACAGTCTTCGTATTCCCTCGATTGTCTCCGGTGATCGTGTTTGCGCATAAGGTGTTATTTGGTTGGGCACATACGGCGCTGACTGTGTCTTGCTCTAGAGTGTCTACTACACTACTATATTTCGACGCAGCCTGGAGAATCGATGGCGATCACCGGAGACAATCGAGGAAATACGAAGACTGCCGGCAACGCCGCATCGCCTCAGCGTTAATGCCGCGCCACTCGCTGCAAGCGGCAGGAGCTCATGGGGAAGGAACTCGTACAAGTCAGAAAGTAGTCGGGCCATCCCAAAAAACGCTCGTGCGTTAAGCCGGTAGATTTTTAATCATGTGTATAAATACTCACGAAACATTTAATAGTAAATTACTGCTTTTAAACTTAAAATCCGATAAATGTGTATCTGCAATTCTCATTATATTCTGGCTTGCATTTGATTTAATTGAAGTATTTCTATATTGTTTTATAGCAAACTTCAGATAAAACAACATCAAACATAGAAGATGATTATCAGGAGATACACCGGAAACAACCTGGCCTCTTCTGGGATACTGTAAGTTTATTTCTAGCATTATCAAGACTTGCTTTGAGGTACTATTTGTCTTATGCTAAAATTGAGGTTGAAGTACCGAACTTCATGAAAGCTTGTTCATTAAGACACTTTCCTTAGAAAGTTCTGGACGAATCATAGAAATCACTATATAAAAAGCCGCTTTTCATCAAGCACTGGCTTGATAATGCTTTTTGATCTTAAGATACTTTCATAATACAAGTTGATGAAAGTTATTCACATTCTTTCAGCTTAATATGGACAATCATAATAAGGCTTTTCACAAAGCAAAGAGAATAGTTCGTGAAATAGTACAATCCCAGCCAATGCTCAACCCAATGATGGACATAGATTTTGCCAATACTAATGATTATCCAATCATCAAAACAAGGTTAGAGAACATTCGTAAAGATATAGCACCTCAAAGGCTGTTCCATTAAAATATCATATAAAAAAGGAATTGTTTTATTTTAATATGTAAGGTACCAAGTAACTCTAGTACATTTTTATTAAACATTAGGACAATTATACTTTTACTAGGATATAAAGAAATTATTGTGAGACTTGACTTTACAATCAGCTCTGTATCGCCTTAACACTTTATATTAGAAAAACTGTCCAAACAATTATAGATCATTTAAACACCATAGTATCCAGCATGGCTCCCAAACACTGAACAATATTGTTGGACATCAAAACATCAACTTTCTCTTCTAAATGCCTCTTCGGATCCTGTTTACCGACATTCTTAATAGCTAACTGTTCGGGAGTCATCTTTTCCTCGTCTTCAAGGGCCTTGTTGTAGTTCTTGGCTAGCTCTAGCATATCAGTGACTGTGGTTTCATTGATTGAACAATGCTCTTTGTAATCTGCCAATGTAAGTCCATCCATCCAAGATTTCTTATGAAGATTCAACAACATTTTCTGTTCAAGCTCATTCTTTCTGTAATTGATACTGATTGAGTAGTAATGACGATTGAGACCATGTATGAGGGCTTGCACCGACGGCTTTTGGAGATGGCCCAAATTTGAGGTGGTTTGTCTTGGTTCCTGACCCAGAACCATCATATTAGGATTAATAAGGCGGAATGCATCAATGACCACCTTGCCCTTAACTGATTGAATAGGATCAACTACAACAGCAACTGCTCTTTCAGAGAGAGCTTCAAAAGACTGCTGAGTGTTTATATCAACCCCAGACAACCAGCAACCAAATCCAGGATGTGAATGGTACCTGAAAAAGGCCACAAAAACTTTTAAAAACCTGTTCCATCTACTATTATTAGGCACCCACCCACTTAGTTCTAAGTAGGCAGTGTCGTCAAATGTTACAGCAACAGTCGTAGTATCTACTCAATAACAGTAAATATTCCTATGCACAAAGGTGCTGTAATTATCACAGTTAAAAACTTACTAATACAATACATATATAGAATCAAAACAAATCTCAGTCATGATATTATAGTAATAAATAAACTGATGGGAATCAATTATGGCATGTATAATTCTACCACACAAAGAAGTATTAGAATGAAGTATGGAAAGTGCAATAATTGCAGTAATTTAAACAGAGTAGATAATCAAGTTTGTTATTTCAATATTTAATTGTAGTCATTTGACTGCCTCATTGGTCAAGTAGTTGCAAGTGTGACTTCCTAATGGAAAGTCTGGGTTCAAATCCCAGGCTGGATAGTGTTCGATTTGTAATTTAGAATTTCTACTAATGTCTTGGAGTCTGGATTTATGCCCAGTATATAGCAATAGGCTCACTACCTAATCCATGGGACTTAAATGTAACTGGTGAAATGTGGGAGTGTACTACACTCCTCTGCCTAGCCCTTCAGAGATTAAGGGTTTGATTTCAGGGCTTTAACATTGGTTAAACTTCTTTATATCAAGGGAGATCTCTATCCTATAAATTTACCATATACCTCAAATGGTTTAGCTGACACACTGAACACAAACATTACAACTGTAGCACAAAAAAAGAATTTTTTATACTGTGCTAATGTATAAAAACATAGGCATATAATATAAGACATTTTACAAAAAAAATACAACAGTGAATTATACATTAAAAGACAAATTAACAGTATTACCATCCTACAACCATTTCAGGCCGTCCAGTTTGTTTTAGCATGTCCAACATCTTGGCTTGAAACACTGGATCAACAGCCTCTACTGATACTCCAGTACCAGTCTGTGGCATCGCAAACACATCAATAACACGAACTGTGTAGTCATCTACGAATTCACCTGGAAATATACAAAATATTACATTTCATGTATGTGAGATTATAGGACTAATACATGTAATACTGCCAGAGTGAGTTAATAATTTATTTAAATTTATTACAATTATAAAATCATTGCGTCGGATCTCTTACGAGGTAGGTACAGAGAGTGCTAATTAAATAACCTTATATATGTGATGTGATTCCTCTACATGTAGCACTCTATTCATACGTGCACGGCGGTTTTCGAGATTTTAGTTAAAATCAAACGTTATTTGACAAATTTACTTACCCAACATCAAACCCATTACCTCCATGGGTACTCCAGCACGGCCATGTTTGAGCATTTTCAACAATGCTAATGACGAGATGTACACCTGTTCTGCAGTGTCTACCACGGGCGCGTCGGTGGGCGGGGGCGGCTGCGACAAGCCTGCCATGCCTCCCCCGAGACGTAGAAGACGATCCATTGTGTACTTTCAAATATCTACACCCTTAAATACAAAAAAACCCAACTTTAGAAATGTTGTCTTTACAGTTATGGTTAAAAATGCATCGCATTCTAAAAACAAAATAATGTCAAATTCTTATTAATAGTATTAGTTAGCAAACCTGTGTTATATGTATTCAAAATACTATTTTAAATGTAAGTGAATTTCAAAACAAGAATAATTACGAACAGGTCTGATGACAGTATGAATTGATTCTGACATGACAACCTACGTCGAATATGCAAGCTCACGAACAGAGTTACATACAGAAAAAATAATCTAATGAAAGCGCACAATGTTTTAGGTTTTCCTCCAATGTTCATTTAATATATCGGTAACACAAGTATAAAATTAAATAGCCCTGGAAATGAGAACAAAATCAAAAATAACGTATGTAACTATTATGTAAAACGAATTTAAAAAATACAGTAAATAAAAAACTACGTATATTTAACTACAACCCATATTTCTGAATTGGAGAACACGGTTAACTCAGCTTACGCGGTGAAAAGATTTAATTACTTGTGAAGTCGATACTGCCAGATCAATTTATTTTAGTAATTTTCGTAGTAAATTGTTATAAATATGGTTGCTACTGTGCAGATGTACCTCAAATATTCATATCTGAAGAGTTGCTTGTGCCGTTCTCTTCATGGCTTGAAATGAATCCCATAAGAACACATTCAATTTTAACGAAAATTTTATCTATAATAACAAAGATACGACAAATGTGGAAGAATCACGCCAGGTCTGTAAGAATTGAAATATTAAGAATTTCGTAATGAGGTTTGAGACCTGGCGCTACGATATAATAATAATGATGATAAAGGTATAGTTAGAACTTTTCTATAAGCCACTGCTGAATTAAAATTAGAAACAATGAAGTGGTTTATTAAATTAACTGTAAATTGACAAACGATACGTTACGATACGGTTTTATAAGGATATATTAGACGTGGATTAGAAGAGCCAGCGTAAAATGTGTCCATCGAAAAAAAGAGAAAGCAAATGAGGCTACCAATCTGCTTATCTTTTTTCTGCGCGTGCGTAGTTATTTTTATTTTTATTGAAATGCTAAAACCTAACCTAAAATTTTAACTATCAAATAGGAGTAAAAATTATACAAAATTATATAATGTTTAATTTAAAGTATGTATATTAATTCGAGACAATAAAAAGACAATTATGTGCATTGTTTTTTGAATAAACCTATTCGTTTCGACAATAATCGAAATTTTCACAAGTAAGAAATTTATAGTTGTTATGATTGTACTACACGTATTGAAACATATGTTGGTAGTACATAATGTGTTAAAAAAATTTATTAAAGGAGGTATGTCATTCTACTTATTTCTTTTTCTTTTAGATTTCCCAAGGATAATGATTTAAATACAAAATGGATGACTGCCATTGAAAAAATTAAGGAATTTGCAGTGATCACTGATGCTGAATCATATAATACTAATCGATATACGACTTTAAGAAGATTACTATCAAATGCTGTACCTCGCATAATATCAAGCAAATAACTTTTACTAGATGTTACTAATAAATTTACCGAGACTAGTGACAAAACTGTATCGGAATATTTCCAAAGTACAGAAAGTCATCACAGTCAAAGCTTACTCTATATATAATAACTTTATGCGCCGCTTGCACGCAGTCGTATGTATCCCCTACTCTATTTATAATACCTCTATGGTTCTTTTGCTGCGCCTGCGTCAGTAGTGAGATAATGAGAGATAGAGATATGTTATCGCGATCGTTTCTCTCTTTCTTACCGTCCGACGATGCCGCTTACAGGCAGCCGTGTCTTCCCCATTCTATATATAAATTTCTACGGGCTTTTATCATTACGTACAAATTGACCATAGATAATATGAGAGACAACTGATATAAAAGCAATGTATATCGTCATTTCACTGGAATGTCTAATTTGACAGAAAAATAATGTTTAACCTATATTATACAGAAAACCGATAACATAATATTAAAAACGTTAAACTAAAATCAATCGGACTGATTTCAGTCCACATAAAATGACCGAGAAATCAGTGTTACCGGCTAAATACTCAAGCGGACCTCATGGATTGGGTATACCTCAAATTTTAATGTTTATCTGTTACACAACTCAACGATTATATTTATCAATGCAATATATAAGTACATATATTTCAGGTGACCCAGAAGATAAAAGCCTTAGAAAAGTAGAAATAGAAGTGTTAATACCGAAACGAATGAGGGATAAAGCTAAAACAGAAAAATGTGTAAAGGAGGTGGCAGATTTCAATGAATGTTGTAAAAAATCTTCTGTATTGATGGTTTTTACTTGCAGAGACGAGAACTCTGCTCTAAAATCATGTCTTTCCGGATGGTATAATAATGAAGACTTTCGCAAACTGTGCACAGAAGAATATTTAGATGAAAGAAGTGAATACAGACGGACAGGGATAAAAAAGCCTATGAAGAGAGCATGATATACCCATAGACTTAATAATTTTAAAATAAACTAATACATTTAGTCTATATCATCATTTATTATTACTGGAATGTTCCTATCGAGCAGCACTTCATGAACTGAATATTCACTGAGATCTTGTGGCAGTTGTAACATATTCTTGTTTGATTTTGTTACTTCCGTTATCAAGACTTGCTGAAAGTAGGAGAGCAAATACTTTTATTATAATGTAGATTAGTTACTTAACATACATTGTTTATCTTCATAATATATAAACATAATTAAAATATATAAGTGCTATGGTTATAGTTAATGTTTCTTTATAATGAGACTACTGCATAGACATGCTAAAATCCTTTAATGAATTAAACAGATTACAACAGCAGTGTGAATGATAATCATAAGAGATAAATATAAGAATAGATATAACAATGAAATCCGGTGGATATCAAAAGGGCAGATCGAAAGTTGACTGAAAAAACTAGCATACATTTTATGAAAGTACAACAGGCAAGATTTTCAGGACGTTAGCTTATGAAAATTATAGGAATGCCTACCTCTATAGAAAATAGTTGTGTATGGTTGTAAGGTGTGTGGAAATAACAATAGTTACAAACAAATTTTTTTAAGTATTTTTACACAACAACCATAAGTCGGCCTTTTCCATAACTTGCTAAATTTAACTATAGTTTTATGCAATATAAAAATATTAACAGAGAAATTATACACAAGATTAAAATATATGTACTGGCTTAACTCACATACGTTTTTCGGGATGGCCCAACTTATTTCAGACCTATACGAGGTCCTTCCTCATGAGCTCCCGCTGCTTGCAGTCTCCATCTGCAAGCGGCGAGGCAGCGAGGTCGCGATGGAGACTGCAAACGGCGGAAGCTCATGAGGAAGGACCCCATATAGGTCCGAAACTAGTCCGACCATCCCGAAAAACGTACTTGAGTTAAGCCACTACATATTTAATCATGTATATAAATACTCAGGGAACATGTAACAGTAAAAAAGAAATTTTACCTTTGATGTGGTGTTAGCGACCCTGACATGGCCAAGTATTGATGTCCAATCGAAGCTGTCATCATTAAATCTAATAACTACAATATAATCAGCATGATTTACTTCTGGGCCCTCCTTATATAATACTGGAAGCAGTTAAAAATATATTACTGATAAATATTAATTGCTAATGCTGAGTATCATATCATATTACAATATATATAATCAATGCCACTCCTTCCGATCCTAGGCGCTCTGATTTCAGCAGCTTCCCGCTGTCTTTTCAGATCATCAGATCACCTGGTAGGCGGATGAGTTACACTCCTTTTCCTGAGACATGGCTGAAACTCGATGATCTTTCTTCCTAATTGGTTATTGGTCACTCAAGTGATATAAATAATAAATAGAATTTACAATGCATATATTGGCCACTAAACCTTATCATTACCAATCATACTAAAGCAATGTGTTATTCCTGGTCTACATGGGGGAAACACCTCAGCTCAATTATATAAGAGTGTAGCAGTCAAAATACTGGATTCCTTCAGCACTGGACTGAATGATGAAATAAGTTAATGTTAGGTGTGTAGTAAATGTTGATGATGAACCTGACTCATAGATAGATCATATTGATCATGACCAGTCATGCAAGACAGGTGGCACTACGACTAATATTTGAGCCAGTATGTGTACATTGAATAAATGAGAATTATAACATTGGGCTTGTGCCCGATGTGTGGCAATAGGCTTAATCACTGTTCCATAGTGAAATGCAAAACATATCTGGGGAAACATCAGCATGAAAACCAGGTGTGGTGTTAGATCATAAAAATTATAAAATTAAGCCTAAACTTACAATAATCTCCTCCAAATTTAATTCCTGGCTTTACAATATATCCTTTCGACCTAAAATAGTGATACACAACATACTTCTCAACAAATTTGTTATCACTCTCACTAAATAGTTTCCAACAATCTTCTATGCTAAGTGGTTGGTAACCATTAACCACTTGTAAGCAACCTAAACCATACATCAAGAAGAATGCTTCCTGTGCAGTAAGCATTAATTTTTCTTCCAATTTTGTTTTATTCAGACAGCACTGTGGTTTAAGATTAGCAAAGTAGTTGTCATCCTCAGATTCACTGTTGGGAACTACAACAACAATATTATCTCGGTCATGATAAGAATTCATTGTGGTGTGATTCATGTTATCAGAGGATTCATCACTACCCTCATCACTTGACACCAAATCTATGACATCTTTCTTAGACTTCTTGCTAGAATCTTTTAATATTGCTGATGTTAGTTCTTCAATGTTTTTCATAAACAAATCAACCTCAGGTGAGCAGTGGTTAACACCATATTTCTTGAACCAGTGACTACGCTTTAGATACTGCCTTCTTCTCAGTATGGGAAGCTGTCCATCATTCCCTGAAATGTTTGGCCTGGACCGAGAGGTGCTGCCTTTGCCAAAACAGCCCATGTGATATAGCAAACCTATGGCCTCATCGGATCTCACTTCCACACCAAAGCCATTGTAGTATCCTGTAAATACCACATTTACTGAACCGTCTAGGGGAAAGCGTAACCCGGTGTAGTTATCCATAGCAACGGCGTCATCCGAGTCGCTTGTTTGACAAGCACTCTCTTCTTGCAAGGTCGTCATAACAATGAAATGTTAGAATGGAACTGGCCAGTAGCCAAATTTTATTTATAGCATACTTCGTCACGGGTCCTATAGCATATAATCTGTAAAATAAAAAGTCAAGTTGTGACACTAAAATAAAGGATAATGAATCACAAAACAAAATTCCAGCGCCGCAGTCGAAATTCAGTTAAAAATATAAATAATAATCATGGCAGGACCAATAAGACTACGAGATGCAGAAGTCGAAAGATTCAACCGTAAGTACACTTGATTTGTTCGCGCGAAAATTCAACCGACATATAAATTAGTCCATTCTAAGTACAAATTGCTTACGTATAAGATTTAGGGGACATTCAATGAATATTTTAAGGTCAAAAAATTAAAAACAAAGTTTTTTACATATATATGGAATACGCTCTAATAATTAATAATAACATCGAACTCGAAGAAAAAAATTAACAAACAATCCATTCATGGAACTACTGAAAAATTTTGGAATCGAAAAGTTCAAAACAATAAGTTTCCAGCTGTTTTTCTCAATATTTACAGACTTTGTATGTTTTATTCGGCCAATGATAATATAATATTATAAGTGCTTAATACTATTGCCATCCTACGTATAAACTGGAATAAATGCCATTTTTTAAAATAAAGTACGTGTTTTTTTTTTGTTTAAACTTATACTTTAAATTTTTTACTGTCTATCATTTCCATTATCGTAGTCTAATCCCATTGCGCACAAAACACCTAAGTAACTTCTTAATACTTTAGCATGATGTAAAATAAAATTAATAATGAACATTTTTCTCGGACTTTACTTTTCTAGATTTCAGTACGAGCGGTTATTACATATTATTTCTAGATGTTCATATTTTTCTGCATATGTATTTTTTCATTTCATTTGGTTTGGTTCATAAAGATATATATAACGGAGTATACACCACCGTGACGGCAGCATTGCTGACATCACAATTGTTGACGTGCTGCTGATGACTCTACTAAAACTACACAAGTATTGTTCACTTTCGTATATTCTTTAGGCAGCGTAACATCGTTCAGAGCGGTCCGTACTGTTGAACGGCTCGAGCTAGAATGGCTCAACGTCTTTTTTTTTCTTTGTCTTATGCTGTCGACCCTAATGGCCTCTATAGCTTTTACCGGGTTTTAGTGAGGAGCCCAAGTGGCTCCGCCTGAATTAAGGAGAGTGGGGAGGGGTAGGAGTGGGGAGGGGTAGGAGTGAGGCCCAGCACGGACTAGACCTCCGGCCCCGCCCAGCGAAAGAGGGACTATGGGCTGTGCGACCGATCCGAGGATGTCTCCTGTGGGGCTCGGACATAGGCACGGATCGACACGGGGTGTACTTACCCAAGGGTGACTGTACTGCGACGGTCAAACGTGCGGGGACTCCGCACGTGCTCTATTAC
>DWJK01003250.1:0-13376 GCA_018248815.1 Croniades pieria auraria
CTGGATCAACAATCCTTCAGTAAATTGGACGTCGATTTCCTTTACCTCAGTGAATCAGTTTCGTACAGTGTAAATACAGGCAACCCTCCTATAACACGGTAGTTATAGGAGGGTTGCCTGAGGAGTTATAGTCCTAGAAAATGCCGTGTTGTGTGAAACCGTGTTGTATGAGACCCAGAGCTAGTACAAAAAGGGGGGTAACGTTCCAAAAAATTAATATTAACAAATTTTCTTTTTATTCGACATAAACAACTAAATTTTTATTAAAAATATAAATGTATGTACAACAACACAACAACACAAAGTAAAAAAAAAATATTTTAATCTGACGCAACCCTAATTTAATGAGTTTCTTTGTCGTCACTGCTCAGTATAAATAACTGAGAACGTTTTTTTCGGTGAAACGATATCGTCTTCACTTTCAGAACATTTTTCTGTATTTAAAGTCTGTATGATTTCCCCTCTTAAAAAAATCTGTAATCGAACTTTGCTTGCTGGTTCTTTCTAGGTCATTATAAATTTCGCGGTATGGAGCTAGACAGTTTTGCAGCTCTCTTTCGAATTTTCGACTTCTTTCCGTGGAAGGGTCTGTATTCAAGAAAAATGACTCCAGATTTTCCGCTAAGCTAAGCTTTACCTTTTATAATTTTTTGAAGGTTAAATTATTAACTGTACAATCTTCATCAAAGCTAGCGTCCTCAAAATCGGTTTGATTTGTATCTAGGGATTTTGTTTTCAGGCCACGGACACTTTTGTTTTTAAGGCAGCAATCCTCGCCGCGGCTGTAGACGTACGTACATTGTTGCACAAAGGTTTTTGCAATTTTCTTATCGTGATATAGGAAAGCGAAACCATGTTATAGGATGCCGGGTTGTATGAGGGCTACCTGTATATCTATAGATATGTAAGATAATAGAATATCTATAAAGTTTGCTTAGATAGTATCTAAGACAATATTTACATTTCCTATTAACACCTAAATCCAATAAATACCTACTTGTAAAAAAAATACGAACAAATTGGCACTAATAGTCCCATTTTCACATTTCTGTTCGAGGTCAGTTGTACAGTGTTTTGCAGATGTGTGCAGTACCGTGATCACGTACGTTGAGTGCGGCCGCAACCACGTGACATTTATATTTTTGTTAGAATGTACGTTTATTAGTTTTATGTGCCATTTTGAATATAACTCGGGTTTAAATCCAATGTGGTTGTGTTCAATTTGATCGGACTTACTAAGCGCATTGCACTTAAAAATATTAGATTGTTTCCTTTCACCCGAACCCCACATCAAAATGAGTGATCAGTAGCCTGTTTAAGTCCATTGTGGGAGAGAGGCCTCCCCTGAGGGGTTTTTTGTCCATAATGTCTACTCTGGGCATGTGGGTTGGGGATCACAGAGCACGGCTTTTCGCACCACCTACGTTGCTACTCGTAGGTGACCAGGGTATTTAACCGTGCCTACATAGGCTACGCCACACGCGTCTAGGCAGCGTCAAGCTTAGACAATTCATACGATACCTTCGTAATCCGGTATGGGTTCATGTATTCTTTCTCCGGCTCGACATGGATAAAACTGCATCATAGAAATCTCACCAGCGTGATCCAAGCTAGCAGCCCGTTGGGGTCGGCGGTGGTGAAGTTGAGCGCGAGGCGCGGCGGCGGCGCGGCGGCCCGGCGCAGGCGCTCCCCGCGCCCGCCGCGCCGCAGCGACACCAGCGCGTCGCCGTCGAACTGCGCTATCGTGATGTTGATGTCTGCGGAGATAAGGGCGCGTTTACACTTGTGCGGTATGCAAGACAGTTTTAGTATGCGGTTTTGAATGGCGTATGCAGACGGAAAGACTGTATTCACGTAGTATGGCGAAACTGAATACAATTAAAAGTATTAAAGCTGCATATGTACACCATACTAAAGTAGCATTTTACTGGCATTCCACTCACACAAATTTTATCCTTCTGGTTTGTAGTTATTTAGTGCCTATTCACTTCCAGTTGGTATAAGTTGGGTTTAATATTTCTGTCTTAGAATATTAATGAACACAATATAAAGAAACCAAAACTGACAGACCGAAACGAAACGCTCCGACTCACTCTATACAATATAAGTTACAATCGAACTATTAATGCCATATTATGACTATAAACTTGCAATTAAATATAGAATATTTGTATAGGCTAGTTTGGACTGAGATGTTCGTGTGTGAGTCGTCGTAACAAGGTTAAATATGATTGGACGGATACTGACGCCGTTCGCAGTGCGTGCCGGTGTGGCCCGCGGCGCACACGCAGCGCGCGGCGCGGCAGCGGCCGGCCGGCGCCGCGCACCGCGCCGTGCAGGCGCCGCGCCGGCAGCGCGCCGCCCCCCCCGCCGCGCCCCCCGCCGCGCCCGCCGCCCCGTCGCACGACGCGCCGTCGCACGCCTGCACGTTCTGACCCTCTGAAACACCGCCCGCCGCCACGCATCATTATACTTCATGTTCTTTGTCATTTAATCTTATACACGTAAGTGATCTGCTGGTCACCTTCAACATTTTCGGGGTCGAACGTCATCGGGATGTTATTGATGTGAAAATTTCTAAGGCACCCGGCGTAAGATTCGGGTGGTCCTGACATTGCATCGAATGGAAGCATCGCTAAGTCTTTCGCGCCCCCTAAAAGTATACAAAAAATATTGTAATCATAGTGAAACGTTTACAAGTAAGTATAATTTTGTAATGATGAACTGTAGTTATCCGTCTTTGTTTGCTTGTAAAAATGTTACGTACCTAGCACTATGGAGGCATTACTAGCGGTGTGTGGGTAGGCGTGGGCCAGCATAGGCTCGGTGCTGAGCGCGCCATCCACCCACACGTACAGGCGGTTGCTATAGCGACCCGCACGGATGCTGTGCCACTGCGACAAAGATACGAACACGCCACTCCGAACTAGAGATGTCAGGCCTGACAGATGATCTGCAAACATTTAATAAAAGTTTTTTTTTGTCTAATATTTACTTAGCACCGTAATTTCTATTATTTATTATCATTTTCTCAAGACCACACATGTGAAAGCGTGTGGCTAGAAATTAGACGAAATATCTTAATATATTTAGATGAAGGGAGATCCCATATCCATAACCGTTCAACAAAAATTTAGATACCTACTTGTTGAACGGTTATGGAGGATTCATTATTGTGGTACAATTTATTATCATGAGAGCAAGATAGTTTCCGAACAGACTAATACACGTGAAATAAATTCAAAAGCATTTAATATACCAGTCCATCTATACTCCAACAAACTCCCCTGCAGGGACAGCGCCGAGTAGAAGTGCGGCGTCTCCACGAACATGACGAGTCCGCGTTCCTTTGTCGGTTTGACCTCCGCCTCCAGCGACAAGCTCACGCTTGATATCGATCTTCGGTGAAGTTTGATAAATGACCTCGTTCCGCTAAATAGTACGTCGATTGGGTACAGGTCTGAAAATAAACAAATGAAAATCGCTAACAATTAACAGGAAGTAATTATGAATATGTGTTACAAAGTTAATAATACTCGAGAAAAATTTTTTTTTCGATAAAATAGATTTATTCATGTGATTTTTTCATAGATTATAACACTGTATATATTCAATATTTGCATGGTTAATAAGGTTGTCTTCATTTGCTGGTGTCGAAAAATGGCTAATGATACCTTGATCACAATGGACTCCAGTTTTCCCGTAGGGACAGTCGCATTGTGGTTCGTCAGCTGTGATGACGCAGCGGCCAAGGCACTTTGACACTGACTGATCACAGGGGCTCTTTCTGCTGACACACGTCGCTCCGAACCAACCTTCGTTGCATATGCACCTGCGAGGATGAAAAGACAATTGGCTCTAAACGGTATCTGTTTGTATCCAAAGAAAACTTACAGTTTTTTGCAAGGGTCACTTCTCCTATTGTAAAATGAAAGACCATCCATACCCATATGTAGCCGGAGAATGTATGCAGACCCCTCTAGGAGCGTTGCATGACTTGGCGGTGCACTGCGCAACTCCACACTGGCCCACTCCGCGGCCTCCCACCGCTTTGCCCGCACCTATCGCCTGTCCCGCCACTTCCCATATACATCCGCGCCATCCATTGTGCAACGGCAGGTCATGTGGAAGACTGCGGAAGTCTTGAGATGAATGCCCACCTAAAGATGGAGGTACTGTTAATACTTGTTGCTTGTTATAAAAGGAAATGGACAAACATCAATCTCTATAGAATTCGCTTATCCTATACTGAAATATAATGTTTTCATTTCTTGTCTATTTTCTAATCTACTCTCACCAGGATGTAGAACTTATTTTATATAGGAATGGACTCCTTTTGAACAAAAAACTACAGGGCCTTCATGTGATCGTTATGTTAGTCGCATATAATTTTTTTGCGTATTGCGACTCGAATATTATACGAGACTAAAGTGAAACATTTCGTTATAATAATTGGTTTTCGAACAATAAATTCACAACCAATCCACTTCAATGACAGTTTCACGAATATTAAACAGGAAAATTTCATGATACATCAAAAAAATGGTTGAATAGTAAAAAAAATCTACTAACATTTAACTATTAATCGAATATATATTTGAATTCCAGGAACAGTCGTGGTGGAGGTCGTTTACTATTACTTCGTAGAAAGGCATTTTTTGGAAGGTCAAGAGCATAATGCTAAATGTATTGTCAATCATTTCTGTGTTGCATTTTTTATAATTTAGTACGTTTTGGTTTAACATAGGATTAGCAAGTCGAAATGTTAGTAGGCTAACTATGTTTGCCAAAGAACTTTTAAAGGGTCAGAGGTGAGAGTCTAACCGTTGAAGTAAATGAGTTGTGGACCGTGGCTAGGGAAACATAGAGACTGAGGCCCTTCGGCTAGGTGGGATGATGATCTAAGGTGGACTGTAGGCGGATGCTGGATGCGACAAGCGAGAACAGATCACGATTGCTCTCAGACTAAGATAAGCTGATAATAACGAGGATGATAATGATTGTTTATCATAAAGTTATGCATATTATGTGCTCGTATACAGTTGACCTAAAATATACTGGTTGGCATTTCCGCCAATTCCATTAAGTTTAGATAAAGCGTAGATATCGTCTCATTTTTAGGAAATAGAAAAGTAATAGTCCCTACTTTATTAGCATCTAAGTTCTAGATGTTTATTTTAATTAAATTCCAGGTATTTCGTATACTTACCGATATAGATATAAGGCAGCACGGACATTTTAGCGTCGTACGCGGGCGCGTTCCCGGACACGTTGTGCCGCCCGTCCACGCTGAGGCCGGCCGCGCGCCCGCGCCGCCACGCGCGCACGGCGTGGCCGCCGCGCCGCGCGCTCAGCGGACGCGCCGTGAAGATGCGACGGGAACCTGCGGCGTCTTTAGTACTTAATGTGAACTGTGTCTGTATTAAAAGCGAGTTTGTTTCAAACGTTTTGTTGTGACATTGACGCGTACTTCCCTACTCTGCAAATCTTATGTTCCGAGTACTATTATTACTTTTAGTAAAATCAGAACACTGTAAAATAGAATGGGAATTTTAATTACAATTAAATCTGCTTTTTTATACATGCTCAAAGTATTATTATGGCGATCCGAGTAAACTTAACTGTTAGCTGAAAACAAATCATTTAAAAATCTTTAATAAAGTCTTTCAAAAAGTAATTAATTAAAAAAAAATCTGTTACTTTACCACTATTACAACTCCCAACTTACCACTGCCCATATTCCAAGTGAGCATTATGTATCCCTTCACGAAGGTCAATGCTAAATGTTGGCTTCGCGAATCGTGCCTTCCGTTCTGCCCTACGAACGCCAGCAGGGCTATTTGGTCCATGTCAGCAGTTTGAAACCTCAGCCGTAGGTCGAATCTGTCCGAATTCATCGCCATAGGAGACAGTGGGTACATGACGTAGGACGACACCCCCATACTTATCGGCGCGAGAGATGGCCGAGTTATGTCTACATCTGGAAGCATTTTAATAAGCTCAAAGATAAGATAAATAGATATTACTGTAGGGAAGAAACGACGCAAAATATCTTAATGGAGAGAAACCGTTAGTAAGCAATTATGTCGATTTGAAAGAAATAATGTTAGGATTAGCTGATTAAGAATTGGCAAAATTCTGCATATTAACACGAGAAGAGATTGGGTTAGAGTTAGATTGACGTAAGAAAATATTTTTGAAAGAAGTAGTGCCGAAGACTAAAACTTTTTTATTATTCATGTTATAAATATTTTGAACTAAACATCGATTTTGCCCACACCGCTCGATCGACCACAGCTCGGTCAATAGCCATTGTAAATCGATATAAGGAATATACATACTATATTCACAGAAGATCCCGTGCTTCCCATATGGACAAAGACAGAGGAACCCGCTGCCAGGGTGTCGAACACAGCTCCCTCCCGACTGACACGGATTGTGGTCGCACACTGACTGGGTGCAGTGCTCCCCCATCCACCTGGAATTACAAAAAAAAATACAATGACTAATAAGAAAATTACGGTATTGAGGAAATATAACCAAAATGTTAGTTTTTCTGTAAAAGTTTCAGAGTGGTACTTTGACCTATTTTTGGCATTTCTTCCCAAACGATACAGATTCTGTCCTATGAAAACTAGACAGCTGATAATCTACATATATACATTTTTATATACATACATCTTTTTACAGATAATTTTAGACTCAAATACACGACAAATAGTCGTGCTCATTACAATAAATATTTATTTGGTATAGGAATAGAACCCACAATCCTCGGCTTAGTGGTCCGATTCGCAAACCATTACACTAATTAGCCTGTCAGCAGTTACCAACAAAACAAATCTTTTTATAAAACTATGTCCTAAGATTTTACACCATTAAGAAATAAGTAGGTTAAACATTGATATTTAACAAACAAAAGAAGAATATTTAAATCTTTAAAGTAACAAAATGTAATAAGCGTGCATTTTTGTTTTACCCATTAGCACAGGAGCAAACGTAGTTGTCGCCTTGATCACTACACGAACCGCCGTTCACACAAGGCGAAGACAGACATGATAAAGATGAACACTCCGACACGTCACTCGCGTCAAACGCTTCACCGAAAACTTCCCGATTCTCACCATTTATCTGGAGTTTAATAATACAACTAGCAATTATTTAATGACTTAAGCTTACAAATACGTGACGTAATTAAAATTAACTACGATTTAATTAATAGCAACTAATTTCTTCTACAGTTCCTCAACATTTTGTGTCATGAAATCGTGATGTGGTAGGCGGCTTTTAAACTGTAGCTAACACCTGTATATTACCCGTAATAATTTATCTGTCGAATTTTGTAGATTAAAATTCACTGTAATTCACGTAATGTATTTATTGGAGTTACGCCACATTGTGTGGGGAAAATAAGAGATTCTTATCGTAAATTGACTGCCTCGTTGGTCGAGTGGTTGTAAGCGCGACTGCCGAGGTCCTGGGGTCAAATCCCGGGTCGTGTACTATTGGATTTTCTCTCATTTACAATTTCTAGTAGTTACTCGGAGTCTGAATTTGTGCCAGGTGTATAGCAATAGGCTCACCACCTATTCCATGGCACTTGAACGTAACTGGTGAAACGTGGGACTGTACTATACTCCTCTGCCTATCCCTTCGGGGATTACAGGGGTAAAGTTACGTTTTTTTCTTATCGTAAAATATCGTGGATTTAATAGCGACACATTTCTTGTAATACCCTCATACATTTTTTTAGTTACTAGCAAACTTATCTTTAAGTGATATATCGGTAACAAAAACCCTTACCATTAAGTCTTTAATACATCCAATAAATGGTTTATATTCGGAATGGTTATTGTTAATAATGTTTCCAAAGTACAACGTTGAATTATGATCGAGAGATGTAATGTTTGCCACTTGACCGCCGCTCATAGCCACCGTATCGTTTAGACGAAGAGTGGCATTGCAATGTTGTTCTTCCAAATACAAATCCAGTCTAAAATCAATAGATAGAACATTTTTTAGAAATGTAATAATTTACAATATATCTTGTATTTGATGCAATTAAATCAAAAATTGTCTTACCTTGTTTCGACTTTCATGAGGAAGCCTTTATTAACAAAAGTTTTCAACTCACTGAGAAGCATTGTTTGATAGCCACATGAAAACTTAAACTTTAACAAACCCTTGATCATGTACAGTTCCATATAAACACCTTTGGCAATATCCACATACATTATCTGACCATCCATTATAAGCGTCTTCGCGTTAAATACTATATCTATTGATGTAGTATTCTTTAAATGGTGCGCTACGTACGAATTTCCACTAAAGGCAGCAGATGTTATGGAAATCTTTTCTTCACAATTTCGTCCTCCGTAATTGAAAAGGCAGTGACACTTGAAAACAAAAACATCGTTGTAGAGAGTGGTTGTCTAAGCAAGCCCGTGTCTTAGTCAAAGGTATACTTACCCTAATCCCATGAAGACCGGTGACGCAAGTCCCATGGTTATTACAGAAAGAATTTGTACATTCGGATGCTACTGTTGTATAGACATGTGTTGTGATATCAAGCCCTGCTGTTATATTAATTGCATCAGTACTTGGAGACGTAAGTACTGTGGGCACGGCAAAAGAACTTTGATCGGTGGGAGTATCAGTGAACATTTTTTCTGTAGTAATATCAAATCCAAGTGTAGTAGTTGATTCTTCTGTTGTAAATTTTATAAAAGGTTCTGTACCAATATCTGTTGTAGCATATGATTTAATCGTTGAAATTTCTTCATTCATTTTTTTTGTTGTAGCAGATGAAACAGGACTACTTGTAGTAACAACGGGAAATATTTCGGTTGATTCTTTAACAGTCAGTGATGTAACTTCAGTTATTGCGGAAGTCTCTGTCAGAACAACGGTTGTCGTTTCCAAGTCTCTCGAAGGGATTGTATCAGTAGAAACGTTAGATTTTACGCAAACACCAAAACATTCCGTGGTAGCATCAGTTTTAGAAGTTTCGGTACCTATACTTTGGGGAGCTTGTGTTGGTAAAGTGAGAGTAATTGCTGTTGTAGATTCTGTGATGTGTTCTCCAGTAATAGAGACACTAGATTCTGTTACCATGCCTGTACTATCATCTGATGCATTCGTTTCAGTTGTACTTTGTGCACTCGTTTCTGTACTAGTTGTAGTCAGAGTTGTCAACAATTCACTTCCTGCTGTTGTGATTATTCCATGATCTACCATAGTTATAGAAGTTATTGAAGTTGTTTCTTCATATAATGTTGTAGGACTAAAAGACTGACTGACGTTGTAATATGGTGTTGGACTGATATATTGACAATCGTAAGTACCGTCTTGTAGAATAAGACATTCGCAAAGAGCCCCAGTAAGTCTAGGTGGGCACGAGCAAGTAAAATTATCCACACCATCTATACATGTCCCTCCATTCATGCATCTGAGATCAAAATATATAGTAAAAGTATTTGGAGTGAAGTTATATTAGTACATTTTTGTTATATTTCAATATACAAGGACGTAAGATTTTTGTAAGTTTTTTAAAACCATCTACTATTATCACAAAATAAGGTAAATACACGGTATTCCTATATAAGCAAACAATGAAAAGGTTACAATAAAAAGAATGGATACATGAGAATATCATTAGTTACATTCTTCGATGAACATTTACTCAAATATTGAGGAAAAACTGTCAAGCATTTTCCATTTAATTCTAAATTCAACTAATAACTATTTATTGCACCTTTAGCATCATAAATAAAGATCGTATGCAGGACATTCAATAAAATAAACAAGATTTGAAATACCTTCATAGAACAACATGTTTCTGCTACAGAATGTCAAACAGTGAAACGGCTGCCAACATGTATTTTCCTCAACTGTTACTATTTAGAATTATGCAAGACAAGAGCGAATAGAAACTTTTTAGGAAAGCGTGCGATACCCTGAGCTACATCTCGGTTACCATCACGTGCAATTGCAGACCAACGAGAGCCTATGGTTATTAAAAAAGTTATTGATGTTAATTCACCTTGGCCCAAGTAGACATTCGTCATATTGCAATTCGCATCTCTCGCCGTGGAAGTCAGGGACACAGTAGCACATTCGGACGCCGTCCTCGACCACACAGAGCGCGTCGTTGCTACACGAGTTCTCGTCACAAAACTCTATTTGTACTTCACAACTCTTTCCCGTATATCCTGTAACACAAAATTGTCACTATGTTTTGACGTTTGCATGTTTTGACATTTTGCCGTAAAATTATTCTCATAACTAACTGATGATACTGTATCGTGAATAATGATATGTAATTAAATAATTTTGATTAATCTTGTGATACATTTTGTCCAAATAATGATAACAATGTAATTCACTAAAATTTACAATTTTTAACTGTTTGTTGCTCGTTTAAGTTTTAAATGGAAAGCAGAAATTACTACTGAGTGGGTAGCGTAGTTTTACCCATACCTTTCTTATAGCCGTAACTCACCATATGTACACGCGCACATGAAGTCAGCGTGCACGTCTATACAGATGCCGCCGTTTTCACAAGGGTTCGACTCACACTCGTCGATTTGGTCCTCGCACTTAGGACCTGTCCAGCCTGACAACGAACATGATTATGGAAGCTTCAAGTTTTTTATACAAAATTGAAATAATGTTCAACTTAAAATAAAATTATTTTTTACGGGATATGGAATAGGGGGTGAGCCTATTACCCTGCATATATGTTTTTTATGGAGGCTTTATTTCTTGTATACAAAAAGCGCAACAATGTTTTTAACGTTATTTTAATCTTAATCTGCAACTTTTGCTTAATTAATGTAATATATTTTTAATAGTACCTATACTTCTAGGTCAGGAGGAAAATGAGAACATTAGTATCACTATAATTATGTACATCATTACGCTAGGAATTTACAGATTAGGTAGACGGCACACAGAAAACTTAAATCATAATTATACTAAACAGTAACTTATTGAACCAGTTAACTAGCTTACCTGGCAAACATTTGCAATAAAATTTGAACCCGGGTCCTTCTATGCACTCTCCGCCATTGTAACACCTTATCTCTTCAGTGGAGTTGCACACGGCGACGTCGACCTCGCAGTGCAGGCCGGAGAAGCCAGGCGAGCAGTGGCAGATGTATTCGTTGGTCATGTCGATGCAAGTCCCGTTGTTCATACACGGGTTCGACTCGCATTCGTTGTAGTTTGTTTCACAGTTGTCACCTATATAGCGTAAAAGTGTATACATAATGTATAACGTCATTAGCTGACTAGGATCTGTCCGCCCAAACGTTGGTTTGCCTGCTTTTAGCGAGATCAATCAATGTTTTCGAATTGGTTTTTCTTAGTTTTTTAAATAACGTAAACGGTTCTGGATTTGTTTTCTGTTTATAAAATATAAATATAATAATAAATCAAATTTTTTCTCTTTATGATACTAGATGAGATAAAAAAGCATACATAAAAATTTTTAAGTTCACCATTAAGTATATTTCCATAGAAACGTAATGACGCTATAAAATAATGTACATGGCTTTATGCTATCTCGTATTTTTTTTACCATTTATGTTACTTACACTAGACAAAAGTTATGTTCAATGTGTAACCACCTTGTGGATAAAATTCATAGGGATATTATATATTATGTATATAGAGTAGGGAAGACATATGGCTGCCTGTAAGCGGCAACGTCCGACGGTTGGAAAGAGAGAAACGATTGCGATACCCTATCTCTATCTCTCTCTATCTCACTACTGACACATGCGCAGCAAAAGAACCGCTTGTTTTTCAAATAATGAACTCATGCTAGCGCTACCTGTGCTTGCGCGACTAGAAAGAGGCGGAGAGATAGGTCGGATCATTTGCTTTCTTTTTTTTTCGATGGACACATTTTAAGCTGGTTCACCTACTCTATATGTAATATCTCTATGATAAAATTAAAACAGTATGAGCATTGAAATGTAGCAGTCACACAGGTGAGAACGTTAAGCGAGAAAAACGGTAGGTTTTATAATGAAGATAATTGAAATATTGTAAAATTGGGTACATATCTGAATGGTCGAAAAACTAAACTGTATACGTACCAATGAAGCCATCAGGGCAAGAGCAGTTGTAGGCGGCGACCCCATCGATGCAGGTGCCGCCATTCTGGCAAGGATCCGACCAGCACTCATCCCAATTTGTTTGACACTGTACCCCGGTATACCCGTCGATACAGTAGCATGAATATGTGCTAAAATAAATGATTATATTAATTATATATTTTCAGCTGCCACTGATATTTTACTGCGATGGGCGGGAACTCACGAAGGTCGTCGAATAGGTCCGAAACTAGTATGACTATCCCGAAATAAACCATAGGTACGTGAGTTACACCCTGTACAAAATTTAAGGCTTAATAGTATAATAATTGTATATTACGAAAATTTTATTTTAATATTTGTAATAAATTACGTAAATGGAAATATATTACAGTCCCAGTCTACACTAAAATTCCCATGTGGTTACTTTATTATATATATAAATTAATTATCTTCCCTAAGCTTTGTAGTTTTTTTATATGATTTTTTGAAATCCGCTCAACTTAATGGCCCAACCTGTATATGATAATATATTATTAGCTATTATTCCTTCATACTCATGAATAATCTTAAGCCTGCCTATTGCCTCTCAGCGTGTGATGAGCCCTGTTTCTTCTCGGCTGTCAAGCCATGTTATCTTGCAGACTAAATTAAAAAACATTATGATACATGCGGTGCTGTATAAAATTGATTATGATAGACTTTAATTGGTTTAATGGAATATATCGAAGTAGTTTAATGATGTCTCTTAAGCCATAAACGTTTTATTGGCCGACTATGACCCGCACATATTTTAAATTGGTATCGTTTAAGAATGTTGAAGGCATATCGTCATCATCATTATTAGCCTATGTCCGTCTACTGCTGGACATAGGTGGACCTTAATTTGGTGGACCAGTCGCACCGTGAGTGTCCGTCCACGTCTCAGCTCCGTATGTAATAACAGGTAGGATGCACTCATTGAAGACTTTTGTCTTGAAGCTTTGCGGTAGCGGTGACGAAAATACCTGACAAAGTTTCGTATATCCTGTCCAGCCAAGCCGTATCCTTGAGCAAGCTTCCCTTTCCAAGCTGTTTCTATCAAATTGCAAGACTTGCCCGAGGTAGACATACTCCTGTACAAACTCGAGAGGAACCCCATTAAGAGCAATCACTTCCGGGAGCATATGTACATTGAACATTACTCGCTTTGTACAAATTCATCCGGAGACCGATGCGAGCAGAAGAATCAGCCAGGCTACTCAGCATATATTGCAAGTCCTGCGCGGTTTCAGC
>DWJK01003251.1:0-13375 GCA_018248815.1 Croniades pieria auraria
GCCTATTGCCATGCACCAGGCACAAATACAATCGCAAGTGATATTTAAACTTAAAACGCACATTTTTAAGAGGTGCGAGTTAGGATTTGAACACGGTCTCCCGAGTGAGAGGTCGGATTTCAAACCACTAGGCTATCACTGCTTTACACTTAGATACTAAGTACATGTATAGTAGATATTATCAAAATAAAATTACTATAATGGTATTGCAAGTTTGTCCATCAGTAGTTCAGAAACCAGGAAATAAAATGTTTTTTGTACGCTACACATATCTGATAAATAGTTTTTGTCTTGGATCTCATACTTAACCAACTTTTTAAATTTTAACTTACCTTTAAACTATAGGCAGTGGTACAACTCTTCCCACACACATCACAGACAAAAAGCTTCCTTTCTCCATGTGTCTTAAGGTGCATTCTTAACGTCTCTTTACTTTTGGAGATTTTACCACATTTTTTGCATTTGAGATTTCTGAGGTTTACTTTTGTATGAGAGCTTTGTAAATGCCGCCGAAGACCACTCACAGTCTGGAAAGTTTTGGTACATGCTGCACAATGTATTGATAGCTGTGAAGAATGTAAATAAATATATCAGTTTCTTTAATAATATGTGCAAATAGAAAGTAACATTTTAGGTATATGATAGGTAGACAATCCAAAAACTAATACAACATTCTACAACAATCTAAAAATAAAACAGATTTTATGCATCAAAGTAATTCATGTAATATTGAAACACAATATTAGATGCATTCTTAACTAATACTCCAAAGAAATATAGACAAATGTGGACCAGAAAGAACAATGGCAGAATCTGAAGAAAGCCTACACAGAACAGAAAAATGCAACAATGACATAACTGTAAATTTTTTTTTGGTTTTTTCTCTTTAATTAGAAAAATGTTTATAAGTTAGGCAACTTACATCTGTACTGTTATGAGCCAATTTGTGAACATTGTAACTAATTGGAGAATAAAATTTTTTCTCACATAATGTGCAATTAAAACATTTTTTAGATTCCTTTAATGCTGTAGTTTGCTTTCCCGTTCTGTCTTTCCCTTTCCTCCTCAATCTAAAAGGGTACAATTTAAATCAATATTTTCTCAGAACATGTAATCCATTCAAGGTGTTATTTTACTCTATTTAAATTGTTTACACATATTTGACCGAATTAACATTCAACATTATTACATCAATGTAAATGTGACTGGTGAAATGTGGGAGTGTCATACATTCTGCTTACTCCAAATACCAAATATCTTTATCTTTATAGACTTGAAATGGTCTTTATGTTATAATATATGAATTAGTTTATTTTTTTGCCACTATCTAAATAATTGACCACAATAATATATAAAATATCTTACTTGTTCTGGGGTTTCTTAGTTTTATTCTTATCTATATTTTGTTCTATGCATATTTTCGATTCATCTGAAAATAAACAAAACACTTTGTGTAGGACTATTTAAAATATTATCCAAATAATTTAAGTAACATTTATAGTCGCTGTGACTTCCAGGTATTTCAGATTATCAGTTATGATTGTCACTCTTCTTGTTCAAAAACTTTCTAAAAACCATTATGGTTACTTATCATCAGTTAAATCATTGATTATGAACACAAATGTATAAAAATAATTACCAATATTGTAATTAATTGATACTTGCTCCTCTTTCACTGATACATTTTCAGTAATCTCAATTTTAGTATCATAATTATTGTCGCTGGAAACAGAATTGTTATCTTCTTCTACATTTTTGTAATGATCCTCAAGTTTAGCATTGTCAATGTTAAGAGATTCGTGATTTATTTTAACTTCCTGTTCAATTGTATTATAGCCAGCTAATGTGTTTTGTGACTGAATACATGTCTGTTTGAAATCAAAGAACTTTGACAAGAGAGTATAGCATACATTACACAGTGCTCGCGGCAAATTGTCTTCTAGCTTTATCTGTAAAATAAAATTTCAACCCTTCATTCACAAATCATGTTTTTATAATTAATTGGTTTTATTTAATAAATTGTGTACTTCCAACCTCAATTGAAGTGCAGTACCAATAGATTTCTGGAGGAACGTTGTCCATTAAAAAGTAAGTGAAAGATTCCTTAGCGGTCAGACACGCGCGACATAATTTATTCGACATAATATGTTCGAAATTCAAACTCAGTTTAAAAAAAATGCTCGATCTTCAGTTAGAAGTACAGATATGAGAAAATAAATAGAAAATGAACTTTTTAAAACTATAAATCTCCGAATCTTATATTCTAGATTCCATAATAATTACGTTATTATGATAATCATAAATTATTTTATCAATTTAGTCCTAAATCATTCAATGGAAATACGGAACATCCATATGAAAAATATCTTGTTTAATGAGCTAATGATAACAGAGTTCTGTTACTATGACATAAAGAGTTTTGACATTTCCAGCTTGACCAACTTACAGACTAAAATATAGTGTAAATTGTTTTTATTATAATACATTTGCATTCAACAATTTGATGTTCCTCGCCAAAGTACACCCAAACAATATTAAAATTATAAGATTGTTTCGTAAAATATATTGTTATTGTTATAAATAAGAAAGCTGTTTTACATAATTATGAGGATGACAAAATTTCTGTTTCCAGAAAAATAAGCTAGTTTCGAAAGTAGTACTGGAATTTTGTCCATTGGTGGTTATTTATTTTATTTTTATGTTCGGTTCATTTTAAAATAAATAAATCTAAGAAAATCTGAAGCAAGAGAAAAGAATAAATATATGATTGGCTACCTGCATTAAGTAAATTTTTATCTGTGATTGACATTATGATATGTATAAGCACTGTATGACATTACGTGTTGTGTTGACAATAGTCAAGACTAAGAGCACTAAGACAAACAGTTTTATTATTTTGCGAGAAGTAAATGTAGAAATTTATAAACTTATTCTTTTAAAATCAGTCAATTATGAGCTAAACGCAATGCAGAGTAACATGGCGTCGCTCTTGAATTTTAAGAAGATTTGCCGCGCTTGTTTG
Source organism: Croniades pieria auraria (assembly GCA_018248815.1). Taxonomy (NCBI): domain Eukaryota; kingdom Metazoa; phylum Arthropoda; class Insecta; order Lepidoptera; family Hesperiidae; genus Croniades; species Croniades pieria. Next base: position 3,023 of record DWJK01003251.1, read on the forward strand.
TCTGACACTGAGCCCTTGAAGGAATTGTTTACAGTTTGCTCAGCTGAGGTGTTTAAGTACTGTACATCTGTTGAAGTGAGTATTCAGGTCTGTTTACTTGTCCTCTTTTTAATTACGTTTTTGGACAGTAAAACTTAGCAGGTAAAATTATAAACTTTTATTGTAGTTGAATATATCTCTTTTTTATTTTTTACTTGAGTGTTATAACAAAGGAGAACAGAAGTTGAATATATTGTTATTTTTGATATAGCATTATAAAATTAGCAAACTTGTAAGTTGTTCTCATGATGTTAGGCTATCAATGTGGTCCATAACAATCAAAAAGTCTCTAATACTGAAGAAATTAGTAACTGGGTGTACAATAATACAAGCAACTCACTTCATTATTGAAATCTAGGCAAGGCTTTGTATGACTTTCAACTTTAATATAAACAAGCTCTATATTATGAAAAGAAATAAGATGATTATGGGATGATTAATTCAGAAAAAGCAGTTTCAGGCTAAACAATAAAATATATTTGGCATTTGGTGTCTTCTACCAAACCCTGTAAGATACCTAATATTGACAGTAAAATAATAATTATGTGACATCACACCAGTAATCCCCAAAGGGCAAGGTAGAGGAGCATAGTACACTTGCATGTTTCACCAGTTACTTTACTTCCCATGGAATAGGTGGTGATTTGGTGAGCCTATTGTAAATAATAATAAAGTTATCCAATATGAAGTACAAATTAATAAATCTGTCAGTAAAGATATCATTGTCACTCAGTGATTGTAAAAAGAAACTGAAAAACGATCATCAAATGTTTTATGTTTGTCCACCCCCAGGTATCAAATGCTGACATGCTGCCGCAACTGATCTGCCAGACCTGTATTGATATGCTCAACAAACTGTATTACTTCAAGCAAGTAGTTGTTCGGTCTAATATGATACTGAAACAACAATGCAATTTACAGGTGAAAATGGTCATAATTATTATTAACTGCAAATTATTGTTATATCACATGGGACATCTTTACAAACAGGTGTCAAACGCATGACTCCCAGCCTCAGGCCATTCAGTTTATTATTGCATTTTATAGACAATTTAAAGACATAGTATTTTTGGTTGAATAAAGGTACACATAGTGGTGTTGACATTCTGTAACATAAATACTTTTTATGTATATTTAAAGATTTATGCTTTTTACAGGTAAAGCCGGAAAGTCAACAAATGACAACAGATGGTAATGAAATTGTAGAAGTGAACATTACAGAACTAAATGATGATATGGGGGTCCAAGAACTCCACATGCCCACTGAAAATATCAGTCCGCCCAAAGTAGTGTGAGTAATTTAAATGTTATTTATTTTTCATTACTATTATTATTGATTGCCTCATTGGTAGAGTGGTTGCAAATCGTGACTGCTGATGGAGAGGTCATGGGTATGAATCTCGGGTCAGGTACTGTTGGATTTTCTAACTTACATTTTGAAAAAATTCTAGTAGTGGCTCGGGTCCTGTGTCTTTGCCCAGTATATGTCAATGCCTCACTATTTATTCCATTGTGGGATCTAAATGTGACTGTTGGTATGTAGGAGTGTGCTACACCCCTCTGCATACTCCTTTAGGGATTACAGTCGTGGGAGTTAGTTTAATAATTATCCCCATAAATGAGTATTTTTTATGTCTAAAATGTTTCTATAAATATTATAGCAGGAGAAGAAGACGAGGTCCGGCAAGGATGGTGGAACAAGCAGTGAAAAAGCGCGAAAGAATGAAATGCATGAAATGTGGAAAAAACTTTCAGAAATACGAAAATTTTGAAGCGCATATGAGAAGTCATTTTGGTAAAAAGGTATATTATTATCATAAGTCGAACTCACACTCGAATATTAACCACGAGTTGCCAGTTTAACTGACAATATGCTATTTTGCCAGTTCGTTATTAAAAAATCAATAAAAATATAGTTAATATAAAAATATAATCATTTCCCCATTCTTCCATCAATGTACCTGTTTTAAAGTGTTGCCATGTCTGTCTGTCCTAAGAGTGTGATAATTCCCTTTTAATAAGTATTTCAGATTAGTTGGATTCTGTGTCCAATTATATTCTAATGAATTTTGGATTCACACAAACTCCTATATAGAAGTTTGTGTGAATCCAAAATTGATTAGAATCTTGTAGATACAAGATTCTAATCAATGTAGATACAAGAAGACTGTGTCTACCTAAATAACTATAACTCCTAGCTCCGTTTGCTGGAACATCATCACAGAAATTTCTGCCTCCCAGCTTCAGTTTATATGCGTAAATTTAATCACGCATGGTGGTCTTAAATATGGATCTGTTCTTGAGGTTTTTATCCAATCTTTTTCATAATAATTTCAGCCTGACATCAAATGCCAACACTGCGATAAGACGTTCCTAACGCTACGCAACCTAAACAGCCACGTACGGATCCACACGGCGGTGCGCAAGTACCAGTGTCTCACTTGTGGCAAGAACTTTGCGTACCTCAACGTGCTCAAGAACCACGAGCTCATCCACGCCGGCATCAAGAAGCACGCCTGCCATCTTTGCAACGCTAAGTTTGTTCAGGCTTACAATTTGAAGGTTCGTTTATTGAATACCAAAAGAAATATATCGCTACTTTTAAAACATCGGGTTAGGACATATCATGACTCTGAAGGTGTTTGACACAGTCTTTTCCATAATGTTCTACGTGAGAATTTATTCTTTTTACTGTCTCATGTATCCTCCATTCTCTCCTGTTTTTTATTTGTACTTTCTCTGCATGGCTTATGAAAGCCAAATAATGAAAGAAGATGGGAATTTGGGATATAAGTATTCACAACTTGGCTTTTTCAATTTCCGGTTTGTTGACCGTCTATCTATTTCATCATCATCATTATCATCAGCCTGTCTCAGTTCATATATGTGTCCCTTAACGAGGTCCATCGCGCCCTGTATTCGACTTGCCGCCTTGAACATCTTTTTCAATTCTTCTGCGTGTCTACAGATGCATATAGACACCCACAACAAGGAGAAGAACTTTGGGTGCTCGCAGTGCGGCAAGAAGTTCGCGCAGTCCGGCAACCTCAAGACGCACCTCATCCGCCACACCGGCATCAAGAACTTCGCCTGCTCCCTCTGCGACATGCGCTTCTACATCAAGGTGACAGCCATTATACTAATATTCATGATCATCATCATCTGCTTGTCTCAGCCCACTGCTGTACAGAGGCCTATGCTAAGGAGGTTTTGTCCAAAATACCCCACCCTTACAATAACTAGCAGAGTAATTATCGCTTTGGGATAGTTAGAAGTATGATATGACAAAGTTACATGAGGTTTTGCATTCTTACCGAGTAGCATTTTTATGTAGTTCAATATGTACTTTACAAATAACAACATACTCTTTTCATTGCAGGCAGACTTAGTGAAACACATGCGTTCCCACTCAGCAGACAAACCGTTCTCTTGTCAACTGTGTGAAAAGACTTTTAAGAGTAGGAGTTTTCAAGCTATACACATGAGAACACATACAGGTATGACTTCTTTGTATGTTAATTATCTAAACATGTCTAATCGTGTAGGTGTTTATAATTCTATTAATTTATTTGAAGTTGTAGCAAACAAACATATTAAACATGAAAACAAACTATGAAAGGAAAAATTGTCCGGGGATATATATGTTTTTCATTTTTGCACAATGATGGACTCTAAATTTTTCAGGTGAACGCCCCTACGCCTGTGATCTCTGTCCAAAGAGGTTCATGGCTCGCAAGGATCTCCGGAACCACAGGATGATACACACTGGTGAAAAACCGCATAAGTGTCAGCTGTGCAACCAGGCGTTCATACAGAAGTGTGCGCTTAACAGGCATATGAAGGGTCACGGGAAGAGCAGTGAGGATACACAGAATTTAATAATGAGACCGCAGATGCCTGGGGTAGAATCCTTGGCGGTCCCGTACGCACAATGGCATGGGGAGGCGTGACCTGAGTAGTGCTGGCAAATCGGTTGACTTCACGTTTGAATAGTACCTTTGTTCATTGTTTTGGCTCTCGAACGTTGTACAGGTACTGAGATCGCAGAACGATAGCTCCGCCCACTTTATTCATTTCATGAATATTTTTTTTACGGGTGATTGGATATACATTAAATCTAAAAAAAAATTGCAACTGCGAACCTAGTGTATTAGTTTATTGCAGTATTAAACGAAAATTGACTGCCTTGTTGGTCGAGTGGTAGCAAGCGCGACTGTCGATCGGGAGGTTCTGGAGATTCAAATCCCGGGTCGGGTACTATTGGATTTTTCTAATTAAGAATTTCTAATAGTGACTCGGAGTCTGGATCTGTGCCCGGTGTATGGCAATAGGCTTATCACCTATTCCATGGGATGTACACGTAACTGATGAACTGTGTGAGTGTACTCCAATCCTCTGCCTATCCCTTCAGGGATTATGGGCGTGATGTTACGTTTTTTATCAAACTAAATATAATTATGTCTCAAAGTTATTAAACAACACTTATTAATTTTCATAATAATTCCACAATGTGGAGAAAAAGGACATTTGATTGGGAGTGAATTATTTAAAGCATAGCAATTAAAACTACTGTTAAATTTAAACATTTCTCTATTTTTCCTCTGGTTAAAAAAAAATCTTGTAGGAGAGTAGATGACGATGTTGATGGTCTAATACAAAAGTGACTGGTATAATACATTTTGTAAACACATTGTCTACATGTAACACTTGCATGTACGTTTTCGACATATTTTTTGTGGGTATCAATGTAAAAATTTATTTATTGATAGTTATTATGCATCATTTTCTAAGAATGCCTAATTTGTGAAATTAATTTTTAATGCAAAAATAATTTAATATCTTGTCTTACAAAGTAAAGTGTATAGTATTATTTATGTGACAGAAATTCAGGTGATAATGAAATGAATTGTCAATTTACGAAAATATTAAATTAATTATAAGACATCACTTTGTATTACATATGAATAATTTTTCATTAATTTAATATGTATAAGTTATTGTAAAAATAAAATGTGATGCACTAATGTAAATAATAAAATTATGAATTTAAAGATATTTTTAAAGCTAAGGTGAAACCAGTGTAAAAATACACACACAAATCCTAAATATCTCAATTTTCTAAAATGAAAATAAAAAATCTTTATTTTAATATAGTCTTTTAATCATGCCTTGATCAGATCATATAATTAAGACACTTTCACTCCTTTGTGTGTCTATCAGCATGTTCTAAGTACCCGATGTAGATTTGCTGTAGCTAATGTAAGCATTCATTTATTTGGAGATAAACTAAATAATCTTATGCTCAATTTGAATTGGATTTTCATAACTAAGAAACTGTGTATAGCACTCTATGGTTGTCTGTAAATCTTGCATTGTCTTTGAAAAATAGAGGCATTTCTGGTTTATGGTTTTGATTTTTGTAAGGTGAAGACCTTCCATGTTCACTAAAATTTTTAGAAACTGCTTACAGGCATCAGATAACGATTGAACCAGAGCTAAGATAAGTTCGATTCATTATAGTAATCAAAGAAGCAATTAATTGAATTTAGTTTATAAAATAATTCTTTGAGTAGGTGGCTTTTATATTTAATGTTAATAAGGTTTTAGTATTTAAATAAACAATACTTTAAAATAATGTATTGTTTGTTACATTAAACTTGTATATTTTGTTACATTACACCTTATGCCTGGTTGTAGTGCATGTTACGCTCTTGTGTCAATTTAAAAAAAAACAACATGGGAAAAATGTAAAAAAATATATTTGAACATCATTTCGATACAATAATAATATTATTATTTTCAATAAAATTTCATTTTAAACAATAAGTACTATAAATCTCTTGAGTTGCCATGGAATGTTTTATAACCGTCACCTTACACTCATACTAACAGCCTATACATTAAATTTTTTCTTACCATAAATAATGTAACCAAAACCCTATATTTTTAATTAACAATAGACATTTTTATATATTTGATATAGTCTATTACAGTAGAAAAAGCTACCATTTTATCTGTCATCAATAAAATCACAGTAAAAATATTTATTGGCAATAATCTCATAGCCCTTGCAATGTAAAATATATGTACTTAATAACTAACCCACAACATTACTTAGCTACATGACTGCCATTGTTCGTGATCATATTCCAGCATTATTAAGTTATCCGGACAATTTCCCTTACTGTGTTGTCTAAACAAATGCAATGTCATTTCCATAGTCAAACTACCCCTCCCTAAGATAGGCATTTATATAAAAATATGTTCCACATATTTGTATATAATAATGATGTCAGTGTATTTAGTGGGAGTGGGGCTCAGAGCTTGCCCTGCATGAAGGGCTTGAGATACTTGTGGAAGGAGTCGTCGACGGGCTGCGCGTTGAGCGGGCTGCGCCGCGCCGCCGCCAGCAGCCGCTCGTACGCGCGCCCGTCGTGCGCGCCCAGCGCCGAGCTCAGGATCTGGCGGCAGCGGGCAAGTGCTCATCGTCATCATCGACAGCTTGTCGCAGCCCTCCCCTGACGGGTCATCGATACTGTAGCGACACTTGTGCTATCAACATGGGTATGTAACGTGTAGAAACCCACTTAGCGCGCTGTGTGCAGTGAGATAGCGATCTGTTTCAATTAGAAGCAGTACAATTCTACTAATGGATATCAAAAAACAAATTTGGAAGTAGATAAAACATAAAATTACTCAACAGTTATCAAAAGATGCCAATTGGAACCCAATGGTAAGTTTCTACTGATACTCTATTTTGTGGAAGTTAGTGTCATACTCACCTCATCTCTTATATCGAAGGCATCAACCAGTCCGACAGCATTAGGGCGGAGTTGCACCAACAAGTCCTCATACCAGTTCTGCAGCTTTTCAATATCACTCTCGGTAATGGATGTGAACTGAAACAGATTATGTTAGTATAAATTGTAATTTTATATCTTCAGGTATTTTAAAGAGCCTGTCTAGGATTTCTTAATGACTGTTTTTTAAATTTAAAAAACTATTTGGACATTACCTATGATTTTTTTATTTTATGTAACAACTCAACTTTTGGCAGCGATTTCGCCTGACAGTAAACTTGGATTAATAACTAACATGGATCATGAATTCCTTAAAAACACTTGTCTTCCAGGGTGTTAAGTTACATTATAAACTTCGTAAAATTATTCCGTCAGCATGTTTGTTAAAATAACTTCTGTAATTATTGAATTGATTTGGAAAGTAGTTGTCCTAATAAATCTATTAATTGCTACTAGTCTATTAAGGACAGGAAATCTCCAGTTCTTAGTAGACCCGTAGCAGACTGGAATATTAGTATTATTGTGAAAAAAAGCGTGGGGTGTTCGATATATATACGGAAAAGATGGCACAAAGCGCCCCACGCTTTTTTCACAATAATACTAATATTTTTCGACCATTATTTTATAAGACCTGCATTAAGAATTATTTTTCACTTCTTAGTTCGATGTCCTATAAAAGCGTGTTTTTTAGTTTTTTTAACTATATTTATTATTCGATTATTAGTGCAATTTATTGGTAAAAAAAAGTGAAGGGGAGTTACATACATACAAGCAAACATACAGGTGAAGCTAATATAAAGCGAGTAAAATAGAAATTTTCGGACTACAAATTACAACAATGCGCCATTTAAAAAAAAAATATATGCTTTTTTTCATTTTACGTCCTGCGATAGATTTATTTATTATGATTAAATATCCGTTTTGTTTGTTTCCTTTCAGATCCATAGAAGATTTAAATCATCGTACGCTGCCCGGGTTCTTTTTTTGAGGGCACTAACTTTAACGCCATTTTTAAAATTGTTAAAATATTTTTTTCTTTGTAATAATGATTTTTGTATACTTAAGTAGTAATAAAAAAGTTTTTCAAAGTTTCAAAAGTTTTGGATGTTATTTTGATATACGAAAAATTGTAAAAACTCATATAATTCTGAGTTTCTAGACCACCGAGTCCCCTTAATAGACTGGTCTTCAGTTAGTGGTCTTCAATCTTTAATAGACCGGAACTGGAATTGCACTCACCGATAGATCAGGTTCTTTTATCATATGACAGCAAAAATCCTTTGGTTTATGATTCTGTCTAATATAATTGGTAAATGGGTATAATTAAAGTAACAATGTGGGACAGTACCCTGAGCAGGTCGCCGACGCTTTGCAGCGCCCAGTAGGCCGCGTACAGCTGCACCAGCTGCAGCAGCACGTGGCGAAGCGCAGGGGCCGCAGTCGCCACTCGCTCCTCCGTCTCCTTGTTGTATGTTGACAGAATGATCGCGCGGCAGTGGGCCTGTGGACAGTTAAGGCTATTTTTAAATATTCTATTATTATTATTATTAGAGACAAGATCAATGCAACATAAGACACGTTTGACACCCGGTGCTCTCTGCGAAATTCGCAAGGGACATGATATGAGCATATAATAATAAAAATGATAATATGTAACCTCAGAAGCTTGTGTGAGCTGCACGGAGGTCATGTTCCACGCGTCCTCGTACGCCATCCCGCTCCTCTGGCGTTTCTCGATCTGCGCCACGCACAGGCCGATCTTTCTGTGGAGGTACATAGAATATTTTATAATTCTCGTTTTTGTCGTTTCACTGTTAGATACAGATCTCCTCAAAGCAACTTTGAGTTTAAATGGGTAAGGCCATAATTTGCCAGCGTGGCTTAATGCGGATAGGCACATTTCGTATTCCGTATAGAACCTTATGGAGAGCACCAATTATCAATAGAATTTAATTAAAAATTTTTCATAAATCATTCACAAGTTTTATAATTATTATTATACGTGTCTCCGTGTAGCTATGTGTGTTTTGTATATATACGTGTGCGCACGTGCAAGAGTTTGCGCGCGCGCGTTTTTAAGTGTGCGTGTAGGTGTGCGTGTGTGGTTGTGCGTGTAGGTGTGTCCGTGCGTGAAGGTGTGTGTGTGTGCGTGTGTGTGTGTATGTGTGTGTGTGTGGGTGAGTGTGTGTACTTGCCCGGCAGCGACGCTCTGCAGGCCGGCGACGATGCCGGCGACGGAGCCGTCCCAGCGCGGCGGGCGGCGCGCGCGCACGTACTCCACGGTGGGCGTGAGCGCGTGCCCGCCAGCCGCCTGCTGCCACGCCTTCACCAGGTACCTGGGGCATCCAAACATGTGTAAAACGATGTTAACGAGCAATAATTAAATGAGCGGCTTTCGGAAGACAATGTCGTCCGTCACCTGGCGGTCTGCAGCAGCATGACGGTGTTCTCGCCCTCGTAGGTGCAGGCGGCGGTGACGTGGCCGTAGGTGGTGGGCAGGTTGGAGGCCAGCATGTAGCCGTGGCCACCGCACGCCAGCCGGCAGCGCTCCACGCAGCTCGCCGCCTCGCTCGTGCTCACCGCCTTCAGGCAGCAGGACAGCGCGTGCAGCTGTAACAGGCATCCATCCTCGTACCACTGCACTATATACTCACACGTTAATACACTTTATTTTTTATGATGGTTTTTTGAGAGCGAAATACGCTGACTCAGCTATGATACAAGCGTGTAAGATGGTTTCGGAGTTAAATAATACAAAAAAAAAAAAGTTAAATTTAATAAACCAATACGAATACTCGTATAGTTATTAATGGCCGTGAAAGAATGTTATAGTCTGATATGTTAACGATGGATTATGAACCTCTGGCAGTCTCTCCAAGTCGCCGGCCTCCAGTTCGGCGGTGACGTTGTTGTACATCTGCCACAACCAGTCTGCCGTGAGCCGGTACGCGTGCACGGCCGCGATGCCGACGAACAACTTGTGCTGCTGCGTCACATAGTCTAGAATCTGGGGTTCGGGTTCGCTACGGAATTTAAGAAATCTATAATATTCAAGTACATTATAGAACAAAAATGGTTGCAATTTAAAATTCAAACACACCTGTAAACTCTTCATCAACAGGCTGTCTTAGTCTAATGCTGGACAATAGGTCTGGTCTGTGAGGCCTGTAAGGTTTGTGGGTTAGGATCCCAGAGGACTGCTCCTCACATATCTTACGCTGCTGCTCTTTAATGGCCAGGATATTGAGCTGTACTGAGGTAGGGTGCATTATTCTACGATTAGCCGTCCTCTAGAGCCTCTTTTGTTGTATAGCAGAGTGCACCACAAGCAAGTGAGGTCGACTCCCAAGATGGAACTTGCAATCCCTTATATGCTTACTCCATTTTATAAAATACTGTGTTGTATGACTGCCTCGTTGCCTGCACTCGAGGTTGCAAGCGCGACTACCGATCAAGAGGTCCTGGGTTCAAATCCCGGGTCGAGTACTGTTGGAATTTTCTAATTTAGAATTTC
>DWJK01003252.1:0-13374 GCA_018248815.1 Croniades pieria auraria
TGCGGGTTGGCGGGTAGCCAGAGCCTCGTTCGTTGACCAGCAGAGGATACCACGTGCAGGTGAGGTTGGCTTGGCTCTCAAAGATGGTAGTTGGGAGCCCTTACCCTCCTCCATTGCTTGCAATATATAAAATATAATTGTCAAGGTTTAAGAAAGGACATCGAGATGTTTTTTTTTTTCTCATATTATTGCATTGTCGTCGGTCCTTGACGAGTGTGCAAAAATTCAAATTAATCCGACATTTCAAAGTCGGTCAATATCACGTTTCAGTGTTCGTTACAAACATACATAGATACATTGATACATAGATACAACCGAAGCTAATGAAAGCGTATTAAAAAAAGCGTTAAGATACTCGTATTTTGTCTGTGCAAATACAGTTATTGTGTAGAGAGATTGAAGTAAAAGTATTAGGTATTATCCAGCTTTACATTTCTCAGTTGTGTACTTTAGCTGCAAACATAAATGGAAACGTTCCATCAACGAAGCCTGCAGCTAATGTTATTACTCGTATGTAGAGATCTATTTGTATAAATACAAAGGAAGAGAGTGCAAAAGAGTTAACAAAGATTGTAGCGCTGGCGATTTGTTTAAAGAATATACTTTATCGTTATAAAATATTTACCTAAATTTATACTTTTGCATAATACACAAACACAATGTTTATATATGGGAGGTTAACATTGTAATACAAAAGGAAAAACTTTTTTATTCAATCTCTAATATTTGTACAAATATCATTAATGTTTTAGACTCTCTGCACACTATTGTGAAGGGTTCTTTTTGGAAAACAAATACATTTAGAAGAATAAAAATATTCACTATGTATGTATATTAATAGCAGTGATAGCCTAGTGGTTTGAAAGTCGACCTCTCATTCCGGGAGACCGGGTTCAAATCCTAGCGCGCACCTCTTAAAAATGTGCGTTTTAAATTTAAATCTCACTTGCTATTGTATTTGCGCTCGGTGCATGGCACTATTGTGAGTCTATGCTCACCACCTATTCCATAGTGGGACGTAAACGTAACTGGTGAAACGTGGGAGTGTTCTACACTCCTTTGTCTACCTCTTCGGGGATAACAGGCGTGATGTTACGTTAATAACATTTAGTACTAGGCAGTGGTGGAACAGAGAATGAAAAAAAGTCCCAGTTCTGTATCTGTAATACTATGTGTATCATTATTATTATATAGTCAAACAAACAGGACGCCGATCGATGTTTTGAATTATTGAGAGGGCAACCCTAATCACAAGCAAACTTTTTATAATGGCGGATGCGCTTGCGTGATGCCGGGTGCGTGTTATTATTACTTGTAATTTGGCTTCTATTAGTGTGAATTTGTACTGCAATCGATTTTACAAATAATATTCTTGATTGGTAAGTAATCTGTTCCCCTATTTTACTTATGTTGTAGTTTACATTTCGAAAACAAGTTGTGTAAGATAAACAAGTAGGGTGTAAGGTTTCGTGAATTTTCCATTCCAACGCCATGCTTCATGGCGCGTTTCGTTCGTATTGATGTATATACCGTTATGGTGCTATCGATGTAAAAGTGTTGAAAATTGTTATTAGGAGAGTGTTTTGGTGATTTTTCCATGTTTTCGCGGGTTACTAACTTTGTCCTTGAGGTGTGATAGGCGCCAAATCGTACTTGTGTCATATATAATAGGTATATATGTTAGGCGGGAAACTCATTGAAGCCATTGTGATTTCTCGAAACTCAAATGTGGTCACTCTTACAGTAATAAAAAAACATGGTGGCACAGAAAAAAGGTCGTGGTGCTAAGAATCAGGCGGCTGCGAAGGCCAAGCAAGCTACAAACCAGCCAGAGGAATTATTAGACACAGAGGCTCCCGAGGCGATGCAGGCGGAGGACAATGGCGACCCGGTGGCGGAGCAAGGTGATGATAACGTGCCTGATGATGGAGCAGAAGTGCAGGAGGGTGACGCCCATGATGACGCCGGCGAACCCAAGCCAGATGATCAGAAGGAGGAGAAGGTGGAATCTGGTAAACTGCTCGTGGAGAACCTCCCGTCAAGCTACCTTTTCGACTACCAGGAGAAGCTCAAGGAGTTGTTCTCCAAGCATGGCGAAGTCAACAGCGTCAAGTAAGCGGCTGTCATATGGCACTCGTTCTATCTCATATGTATTTGCTAACATTCAAATATCTTCAGTCGAGATTGTTGATAGAGTTGAATTATGAAGTTTTGATTTGGAATTTATTCAAATTACAACATGACATGTGAAATGTTCTGTAGTGCAAGTGGCACTCGGAATGCGATCGTGGAACGGAGTATTAACAAGAGAAATTTTCTTTCTTTTTAGACGTGGTCCAATCATTGTTACTGAACTGACCACAACTCCGACATTATCGGCAATAGTCGAATTCAAAAACAAAGACTCTCTGGATAAGGTAAACAAATGTTTATTAACATTTTATTTTATAATTTAAAGAAATTATTAGTTAGCTATTTTAGAGTAAAATGTCTCCGTTGGGTGTCCCAAGGAGAGTTATTGTTTAAGGCTAGACATTTTCCAAATTTCGATACCCGTATGTACAGTATGAATGACTATTTGAATGTTTCAAACAGCTAAATTTGGGCATAGAGCAATATTTGCTATGTAATATGAAAATTTCACATGATATGAATATGCTAAGGTAGAGTCGGCTAAATTCTTTATGACTTCCTAATGTTTTTATGTCTATGTTACATTGTGCGCTAGCAGTGGTAACTCATTGTTACATGACATACAGACATAGTGATTTGATTTTAATTGTAATATTTATTCATAAAGTGAGATATACTGTCTTTAGTTTTGGGTTATCACTGTTATAGCATAACTTTTTCTCAGCAATGAAGCTTTGTTCATACAATAATGCCGACGGTTTAACACTTGAATTAATTTTTGCATCGGCATTGTTGTGTGTACAAGATTGTGCCATTCATACTTTTCGTATGAAACAAAATTAACACTTAAGCAAATATTTAACACTTACATGTGATTTCTTATACATATTTAGAGATAGGTGACTTGAAAGTAACAAATGACATGTGATCGTGAAAGACATACAAAGACAGTCATTTTTTTAAAGTTTGTCCTACACACTTAAGAAAAAACATACATACTTTTGTCCCTAAATTAATTGAAATATATGAAATCAGGTGTATATGGTAGAAGAACAATTGTTATACTAATTTTGAACATTCTGAAATCTGGCTGTATTCACACAGTGACTGTGACACGAGTTATGTCTGATTTTAAATGACACTTGTGTCACTGAACGTGACGTACGTGTAAAATTTCCATAGCGCGACTCTTAACCCCATAACCGGCTCGTCTCTTGAAACAATAGCACAGGTAGCTTCATATATACATGCACCGTCCCCGCCGGTGAGGACGAAGACACCGCGTTCCACAGTACCGACGCCCTTCAATAAGCACACACCGTGTTGATCCGTGCCTACGTCCGAGTCTCACAGGAGACGCTCACGGATCGGTCGCACAGCCCCTAGTCCCACTCTCGCTGGGCGGAGCCGGCGGTTCAGCCAGTGCTGGGCCTCACTCCTATCCCTCCCCCACTCTCTTTAATTCAGGCGGAGCCACTTGGGCTCGCCACTAAATCCCGGTGAAGCTGTAGAGGTCATTAGGTTCACCAGCATAAGACACTTCTTATAAATAGATAATTATGTGACTTTATTTGTGTTATAGTTGTTACTAGAGAAGTGTAATTTTATCGAAGTTTTGTATTTTACGCACGGTTCACGAGTCCCGTGCTGGAATTCAGTGAAGGGCTAAACATGTCGTACTTGAAACAATATTAGTTTCTCGAGTATCACGGCTAAATGATTAAATCGAAATGGAAAATAAAAAATTACCTTGAAATTTAAAAATCCAGTTACGAAAACTTAAGATGTATTATTTCAGTTTAGATGCAATTAAATCATATAAACTCTGTTACAAATAAAATACCATTTATAAAGTGATTTATAAATAAATTAAATTGTATAAAATCAGTTATGACCGTCTCATTGGTCGAGGGGTCGCAAGCGCGACTGCCGAACGGGAGGTCCTGGGTTCAAATCCCGGGTCAGTGCTCGGTGTATGGCAATAGGCTCACCTATTCCATGGGACTTAAAAGTAACTGGTGAGGTAAAACGCGGGAGTGTACTATACTCCTCTGCCTACCCCTTCGGGGATTAAAGGCGTGATGTCACTTTTACATTTCAGTTATAAATAAATATATTACTGGTTATTAAACAACTACGGCTACTTCGATTAATATTCTGAAGCGCGATGATTTATGCATAGCAATATTACCTTGTAGATAACGTGAGCGTCAAGCGAAGGCGGTTAATGAGATGTTTTGGGTAAACATTGTGAGGCGACGGATTTAGGTAATATTAGCCTAATTGTTGCCACTGTTGTTTGGACTAAAGTTATGGCAGGAAATTAATTATGGTCGGCATAAACGAAATTTACCTTTGCCTTTACATTTAATTTATTACTTATCCTATGGGAGGCAAAATAAGCTGAACTGTTATCATGTCGGTCTTATGTAGATTATATTACGACAAAAGCGCGCAATTTTTTTGTGGGGTTTGATTGACGCGACTGCGATTGTAAAAAAGTTATTTTTTAAACCGGTCCACACGGTTCGACTATTAATCGCGAACTCTCCGTACACATACCTAAAGTGCCAAAGTTACAGACAAACATTGACTTCTGCGGTAGCAAAACATATATGGCCATTGCCGATTGGACTTCATTCCGGTTTGGAAAAGGCCGTGATGTCCACGGAATTTGTGCTGCTACCGCGACATAAAAACAAGTAGGGCGAATGCTAACGGGTGCCGCCCGCAGGCGCTGGCCGAGGAGGGCACGGTGCTGGACGGCAGCGCCATCTCTGTGGCGATCGAGTCGCGCGCGGAGACCGCCGTGCTGGTGGGCGTGCCGTACGAGGCCAGCACGGACTACGTGCGGCTGCTGTTCGCGCAGTGCGGCGAGGTGGCGCACATCCACGAGTTCAGCAAGACCAAGTACAAAATATGTGAGTGGGGGTTTCTATTGCAATTTTCCTTTAATGCTGCTTTTAGGTATTCATGTTATATCTGTATTACGAGTCTTTTTTTCTGATATGGAAGGTAATTTTTTGTTTATTCCTGGCTAAGCAATAATATATCGCAAACTCCATTTTTTAATAAAAGCTTATGACTTACGCTATGTGTATGAAATTAATCTCTCTCTCTCACTTGGTCCAGTGCGAGTGACCTTCCACGCGAAAGATGCGGTGGACAAGGCGCTGAAGCTGGACCGCGAGTTGCGCATCAACGGTTTCCTCGTTACCGTCTCCAAGTACCGCGATGAGGACGAGCAGAAGGCGCATTCCGCCAACGCCAATAAGGTTGGTATCGCTCGCGAGCTGGTTACCAGCTTACCTATGCAGATGAGGTGTAACTAATTGATATTAAAAGATCCTTCTATGACCACTTTCAAAGTTCATTCATTAAAGTGACGAGCCCTGAGCGGTAGACTAAGTTTCCGTAGGTCAAAAAATAACATTGAAGTCTTGCTTGAATTAATGCATAAAAAGTACAAATTTTATATTTTTCTACAGATCGCTGATATTAAGTGCTGCCTAGTGCGCCTATTTTTTAACATATTTTGTTTTACTTTTCTTCATAAATTCTTATCAACATTGACCTCATTTGAAGCACGTGAGAGTGTTTTTGCTTCTACATTCGGCTCATGACGTCGTGATCACGCCGTGTGTTAATCGTATCGTAAACCTGTATCCCCCAGACCGACATACACACGCGACAAACGCTCCCTATGTCCGAAATCAAGTATACCAATTTATATTTTAATTATACACCGCCTCCTTGAAATACTTTGTTTAGTGTTTATGCTCCTGAAGTATTCTAATCACACCTTCGTACCCATCTCGAAAGCCTTATAAAACAAGTGATATCGCTCGGTAGTAGAGATGGAATTGCTCAGTCGTAGACGAGAAGTTCGAAAACATTTTATGTGTATAAACATGGCCGGGGAAACAAGTGGGTGTGGAAGGACGCGATGCGTGATTATTGGCGCATGCGCGAGTGCTGGCAGCTTGCTTGTTTGACCGCGGCTAGGAGGACTCTGGACCGGTATCTTGTTAAGCGCATGTCCGTCTGACCGCGCATACCGTCCTCGCGCGAGTCCTGTGTTAATTTGCCCCTTCGATACTTCGCGACACCCGCCCAGCGCCTCATGTCAGGGTCCAGTTGTAATTAAACGTTATAGGGTATAAATTCAAGAAGATTCAAGTTTGGTAATATTCTCTTTTATTTGCCGTTTTTGTTTGTTAATTTTAAGGACTATCCATTCCAGTCAATACAATTTTGTTTCATATTTAAGTATAATTTAAATGCAACGATATATTAAAACGCAACAATATCAATATTAAACATAATTTTAATACAACATAATAAATAATGAATATTTTTCGTTAGTTGTATTTGTTGATATGTAACTTGTATATAATATTTTGTAAAGATTAATTTTTTTTAAGGCACCGCGATGTCTCTGAAATTATAATAAATCATAATTGATGTCGTCGGTTCGTAGAACAAGCGGCAGCATGGTCAGCAACAGAATCGCAACAACCAGGCAGTCAACACCAGCAACAGTAACGCCGCGCGCGCCAACAACTTCCGTCCGCGCGGCGGCGCGTTCAACGCGCGCGGCAACTTCAGAGGTTCCTTTCGTTTATTTATTTATTCACTCTTTCATTCACCGCTTCTTGATTCAATCATTCATTCGTACATCACCTCATTCATTCATTCATTCATTCATTCATTCACTCACTCCACTCACTCACTCACTCATTCATTCATTCATTCATTCATTCATTCATTCACTCACTCACTCACTCACTCACTCATTCATTCACACATTCATTCTGTCATTGGACGTTTCATACTGAATCCTTTCAGTCTTTAATTTTATAAAAAAAACGTAACGTCACGCCTGTAATTCCCGAAGGGGTAGGCAGAGGAGTGTAGTACACACCTACGTTTCACCAGTTACGTTTAAGTCCCATGGAATAGGTGGTGAGGATATTGTCATACACCGGGCACAGTTCCAGACTCCAAGTCACTACTAGAAATTCTAAATTAGAAAAATCTAATAGCACCCGAGCCGGAATTTGAACCCAGGACCACCCGATCGGCAGTCACGCTTGCATCCACTCGACCAACGAGGCAGTAATTTTATATTAGCCCCAAATTTATCAAGTGACTAATTATAGGTTGAAAATGCAAATGTGTTTGGAATATCAGCTGGCTTGCAAAGTAATTTTTTAGTACTTTAGACGGTTATACTTCCACTTAGAAAATTTTTGTTTATATCTTTGACATTTAATTTTGACATTTAAACTTGCATCCTACATGTGTGAAATATTGGTACTGAGATTATTCGTCATGAATGACTTTCGTTGTGCGATCGCCATTATGTGTAGTAAAATTTATGTAACGTTATCTAGTTAGGATTGATTTACTTGTGTTATATATAGCGCGTTATGTGGCAGGTTCCCGCGGACGCGGCTTCGTGGCGCGCGGTGGCGGGGCCTTCCCGCGTGGCGGCTTCGCCCCCGTCAACAACTACATGCCACCGCAGGGCTTCATGGGCCGCCCGGTAACCGGCCGAATTACTCCTAATGACCCATATCTGCTTTCATTTGATAGTTAAAGGCGCTCAACATGATAGTTTTATTGATGAGACACTTGAAGTCATCACTCATGTTTGATACTGTTTGGGACCTTAACTATTAATCATATAATATGGTTCAACATTTGTAACGCCATAGTATATTATTATCATCTGGACAATTTGAAGGCTCTATTGTCCGTGCCTAATATAAAAGTTTATTGTGATTTTGAAAAACGACAACAGTTCATGCTAGTCACATGGCTTTAATCATTGGCTTAAATTGGGTGTCAAAATATTCTTTCAATAAGTCTTCTATGGGTAGGGTATTAGAGCTTTTCCCATTACTTAAGTAAGTGGCATTCATTATATCACAATGTAAAATTGTTTAGTGGGTTTTGTGCACAGTAGCTGTTTTATTTTTGACGTTAGTATAATAGGCAGTTCATATGCAATGTATTGTTTTTTTTATTTTTTGTTTCTCTCCCACATTCCACCTGTTTACTGTACCCACCTACATTTTAACTGTATTTTTTTGCAATGATTTTGTATATGCTTTATATATTATTTTTCTTTTACTATCACTGCATGTTCACTTATTTAAAACCAGAAGAAACGAGTGCATAGAAAAATGTGCAAAGAAATGCAGTGAAACTATACAAATACTATGAGACATGTAAGAAACATAACAGTGACACTGATAGGGCTGCACACCTCTTTGCCATTAACTGATTCTGTGCATTCTTTTCAGAGCTACCTGTAGACACTAGTACATACAGTCGATCAATGAACCATTGAAGGTAACTCGACAATACGGCACCATATATTTTTCTATTGCATATTTCTATTGCTATATGTTTGTCTAATTATATATTTAGGTATATTATCATTTCATTCTTAGCTTGATTTGGGAACTGTATAATCAATATCATATGATTGTATAAAATTTATCATCTCTATTATATACATGTGTGGGTGTAAGAAAGTTGCAGAATTTGCAATGTAAATAAGAACTAAGCTTGGTATTCAAACCTAACATTCTGCTGGAATGTTGTTATAGAAAAGTACAAGTTAATTTGTTATGTTATTTTTATGTTCTTATAACAAAATTTTATGGTGATTATAAGAAAATATTTCAAACTAATCAGTAATTAGTGGCCGTCGAGGCATTGTGTTCATTTAGAACCTGTTCCACACATTATTTACCAATTTCACGCATGTTAAATGCTCAGTTATTCTATGTTAGAAAGTCAAACCTTTTAACCTAAAATGACTGGCTATGTATTTTAAAATTTATGAACATATATTTTGTTTTTTTGGTCTTTTGCTAATTAGAATTCGTAGAGAGGCTCATTGTGTATTTGATCTCTGGTTATAAATATATATGTATATATAGCCTAATAAATATGAAGAGTTTTTGTTTTAATTCAATTTTTAAAAGCAAATCAGTAAAGCGTCTAAGTCATTGATACAAATTTCGTAAGATTACAAGGGTTAGGTTTTACTCAGCTGTTATAATTTATTATAGTCAGTGTGTATAATGAGTTAGTTCAAAAGACATTTTTTTTCCATAGGGTGGATTTATGAACGACGGGCAGCGGCCAAACAAGAGAATCCGGCAAATGTAATTTTATTGTTAAGATAAGAATTAATATCGTGCGTCGTCGTCCTTATGTTCGTGAGTGTGAGTGTGCAGAGCGTCCTGACAGAGACTACTACAGTGACACGTAACAGTATCAGATAAATCTAGCTAATTGTATTTACTAAGTACATGAAATTAAATAATTGTAAACTATTGTCTTTTGACAGGTAATAAATAATGACTAACAATGCGTTTTTTATTTGTATCTCTTTTACAAAATTATTTATACGCAATTTCACATCACATCAGAGATGAATTCAGATTCACAATAAAAAAATGGAGAGTACTATAAGAAAAAATGGTAGTTATGTTGCTTCACTGAAAGCTAAATAATGAAATAATACTTATATTGGGCTTTTTGTAGATTAAAATATGTCCTTACGAATAGATCCTCTAACTACTCGCCGCTAATTTAAAAAGTATTAAAAATCGTACAACATGAATTCTTAAATTTAAAAAGAGACATGTTTATTTACAGAGCATGTGAAAGGCAGGTAAAATTTGTCATAAATTTTTTTGGACTATTAATTTAAGTATCATTAAAATTTCATTCGTAATTTGTATACGCAAATTAATGACCATTAATCATTTCTCGCCATTGAGATATTGTATTATCCGTAACGCTGTAACAGTAGGTAATAATTACGAACTTACGTTAGATTCTGAGATGCTTACACTGTTAGTCCATTACAGTTATTAATGTTTGTGATTTCTACGTGTTCACACGCATATTGTTTTGTTCATAGTAAACTTAAAAAATACATATTTATTGATAAAAGATGTATACAAGATGGTGTGTTGTGATCTTATTGTTTTTAATTTCGACTGAATGTGTCAAACCTTCCGCGCGCCGCAATTCGAAAAAGGAATCTGCTTTAAAAATTGCAAAGAGTCTTCTGTCTCGCGGCGAGATTATGGATAATTTGTTTGTTATATACGATCCATCATTCCTGGCTATTGTTTGGCCGAAAATAACTAATGGAGTTCATTTAAATATAGCTAGTCCATGTTGGGAGAACATGAGTGTGTTCCTGAAGGATTTAACGGATGGCCGCGCTTGGGCTTATCGAAGTAAGTAAACATTTTTTTTATAAGCCGTGATTGTTCTTTCTGTCATGTGGAAAGAGCACTGCAGATCTGCAAGGATAGAGACATTTAGCACTTCGTGTTTTATGCCTATCACATAAGGGCACTGGCGTGAGATGTGTAAGTATGTAGTGGTTTTAGTAACTACTGTCGATGTATATTCTGAGAGTTGTAAACCTTGTATCTCTTACTAAATATCAGTGAACCAGATTTGTTACCGGAAAGCTCAATATAACAGTTGTAATATCATCGTATCATCGTATATGTTATCTTTTATTGTATTTTTTATTGCCTTGTATTGTATTTTAAATTATGTATTTATGTACGTATTACCTATCCTATATCCAGCTTGCGCGTATAATTGAGGTGACACTTAACAATCATTTCGTTATACTTTCTATATTAATTTTAATAGTGTTCATTTTGTCGGTGCAACTCAATAAATAAATAAATAAATCAAGAGTAAAAAATACTTCAATAACCGCCCAAAGGTTTTGCAAATAAAAATATAGGATCTATAGGATAGAATAGGATATATAGGAGGAAAGAAAAAATAGGAAAATATACGATAGAATAAAGATATAAGAAAAAGGGTAAATTCTATTTCTGTAATAAATAATATTTGTTAGGGAATTAAATAAAAAAGAACGTTAAAATGTGTCTAGTATTTGTGACGTTAAAAGGAGGTGATTACAAATGATAATGAAAAGCTTCTTGAGTATTATTTGGGAAAGTTTCGGAGGTATTAGGATAACGCAAGTTTTTTTTTGTACTAATGATGTACATAATTGGAGAAGTTTGATGGGATGGTATATTGAGAGAATTATATTAAAGTAATCAATAAAGTGACATATTATAATCTACTTTGCCAGCGTGGCGGACTACGGCCTTAACCCTCTCAATATGACAGGAGACCCATATTTCAACGCTGGAATGATAAATGGGTCGAGTATTATTATTTTTTTTATTTAATCAATGAGGAATAATAAATCAAGTTAAAGTAATTATGCGTGTAAAAAGAATTGCTGAAGGAATTATAAAGTAGGTCTTATAGATTTAGAATCTTGATGGATGGCGATGCCGAGGGAGACCATAACTTACCTATGTTGACCAAATAGGGCAAATACCGTCGACAAGTGTGTGTATAAACAGGGTAATTATTTTACAAGAAGCACGTCGGGTAGTACTGGATTTTTCGAACTTAGAATTTCTAGTAGTGATTCCGAGTCTGAATCTGTGCCCGGTGTATGGCAATAGGCTCACCTCCTATTCCATGGAATGTAAACGTAACTGGTGAAACGTGGGAGTGTACTACACTTCTCTGCCTACCTCTTCGTGAATTATTGACGTAAAGTTACGTATTTTAACGATTATCAAGTTAAAATCCTCAGTAGAATGAGTTATAAATTAGTCCTCTTGTGTTATACGCTTGTCTTCAGCGCATATGCGACGGTAATGTTACAGCAAGGGAAACATGAACCGAGGATTAATAATGAATTGGTATATACGAGTATTAGGATTAGCTCGCTGAAGTGACAATGGGCTGGGCATATCTGCCGAAGAACCGACAACCGGTGCAGTAGGCGAATTCTGGAGTGGAGACCGCAGCTCGTCAAACGTAATGTAGGACGCCCTCGGGTCCGGTGGGATGACTATCTGCGAAAGGCTACAGGTAGATGCTGGATGCGACAAGCCGAGAACGGCGCGAAAGCGCTCATTAGTGGATGCCTATGTCCAGTAGTGGACTGAGATAGGCTGATGATGATTTACGAGTATATTTAGTGTTATTACAATTTGAAAGGTATATCTACCAAATGATGTTAAAAGCATAGACAATGTTCACTATTTTTTTTTATAATTTATATGCAGCCATTTGATCCTAAAGTAGTCATCCACCCAGCCTGGTAATTATGGATAATTTTACAGCCAGACATAACTAATATTAGTGCTCTTCACGCAAATTTATTTCCTGGGTTGGAATCGAATCCCCAACTATCCACAATACTTAGTTGGCCACACTTAGTCCGTATTAGAAGTAGATACCAGTAGATCAGTAGGTACCATTAGGTAGCAGTACCATTTACATTTGTTATTATTATACTGTCACGCCAGGATCCTTACGGAGCAGGCAGAAGGCACCTAGTGTCAGATATGCGAGTATCACTACCAAACTACAGACCTGACATACTGCTACATATATCTCTTTATACACATGCATCTGTTTCGACAACATCTGACTCCCCCATTAGCTGACCTATTCGGTCAAGATGAGCGAGTCGTGGTCTCTCGCAGCATCTACATCTATCAACATTCGCATTTCGTCATTCTTTCATCCACCATTCTTATACAGGTTGGAACCAATCGGAGGATACCGTTTCTTATATCAAGTTCCTTTTTTAAACCACTACCACACCAGGACCATTTAATCTTTGGTGATAAGTAATCATCGAATTATAGAATTACAGCTGAATTTTTTTTAATATTTAGCCTAGCAAATAGGCAAACAGGTCACCTGCTGGTAACTGGTCACCGTCGCCGATGGACACTTGCAACATCCGTAGAGTGGCCAATGTTTTGCCGGCTTTGAAGAAGAGTTCTCTTTGCGCTTTTCTTAAAGAACCCCATGTCATAATGCTCCGGAAAAATCGCGGATGGAATCTCATTCCATATTTTGCAGGTGCGCGGCAAAAACGATTGTGAAAACCGAACTGCGGAGGACCGCCACAAGTCCAGTTGATTCGGATGAAACTTCAATTGTATAATTATATACACTTACCTAATATATGTGATAATTACGGAATTTGACACAAGTATTAATTAACTATTGAACGTTACCAATACGAGTACAACGGAACCATTGTTATGGAAATGTTAATTACAAGGAGTTATTTAGGGCATAAATATATATGTTTATGTATGTATATAAATCAAACGAGGTACCTACACACTAACA